>CAUYSK010110587.1:0-89811 GCA_963575035.1 Avahi laniger
AACCATGTCCCATCCATCCCAAACTACCTATAGGTGAACTTTTGAACCATTGCTTAAGATTTTGCACTTCTGCCCGGTAGATATCATCTTAGTTGTTTTTTTTTCTTTTTCCTCTGATTTTCATTTTTATTTTTTATTTATTTTTTTATTTCAGCATATTATAAGGATACAGATGTTTACGTTACATATGTTGCCCTTGCCCCCCACCCCAAGTCCGAGTTTCAAACATGTCCATCCTTCAGGTGGTGCGCATTTCATTCTTTTGTAGGTGGCTGTCCGATTTCCCAACACCATTTATTGAATAGGGCTTCTTTTCCCCAGTGAATATTGTTGTCTGCTTTGTCAAAGATCAGTTGGCTGTATGTGGATTGTTTATATCTGGGTTCTCTCTTCTTTTCCATTGGTTTGTGTCTCTGTTTTTGTACCAATACCATGCTGTTTTTGTACCTATAGCCTTGCAGTATAGTTGGAAGTCTGGTAAAGTGATGCCTCCAGATTTGTTCTTTTTGCTTAAGCTTCCTTTGGATATTCAGGCTCATTTCTGGTTCCAAACGAAGTGTAGAATTATTTTTTCTAAGTCTACAAAATATGATGCTGGTATTTTAATGGGAATTGCACTGAATCTGTAAATCACTTTGAGTAGTATGGACATTTTTATGATGTTGATTCAACTGATCCATGAATGTGATATATTTTTCCATTTGTTTGTGTGGTCTGTGGTTTCTTTCCTCAGTGTTTTGTAATTCTCTCTGCAGAGATTTTTACCTCCTTGCTTAAGTATATTCCTAGGTATTCTATTTTTTTGGAGCTATTGTGAATGGTATTGAATCTTTGATTTCACTCTCCTCTTGACTGTTATTCATGTAGAGGAATGCTACTGATTTGTGTACATTTATTTTGTAACCTGAGACTTTACTGAATTTATTTATCAATTCCAGGAGTATCTTGGTGGTATCTTTGGGATATTCTAGATATAAGATTATATCATCAGCAAAAAGTGATAGTTTGACTCCTCTTTCCCAATTCGGATACCTTTGATTTCCTTCTCTTGCCTGTTTGCTCTGACTAGGACTTCCAGCACTATGTTGAATAAAAGTGGTGACAGTGGACACCCTTGTCTTTTTCCACTTTTTATGGGAATGCTTTCAGTTTTTCCCCTTTCAGTATGATATTGCCTATGGGTTTGGCATATATGGATTTTATAATTTTGAAATATGTTCCTTCTATGGCTAGTTTGTTGAGGCTTTTTATCATGAAGGGTACTGAATTTTGTTGAATGCTTTTCCTGCATCTATTTAGGTGATCATATAGTCTTTGTTTTTGCTTCTGTTTATGTAGTCAATCACATTTATTGATTTATGTATGTTAAACCATCCTTGCATCCCTGGGATGAAGCTTACCTGGTCATGGTTGATTATTTTTTTGATATGCTGCTGAATTCTGCTTGCTGGTATTTTATTGAGGACTTTTGCATCTATATTCATAAGGGATATTGGTCTGCAGTTTTCTTTTTGTGTGTGTCCTTTCCCAGCTTTAGTATCAAGGTGATACTGGCTTCATAGACTGAGTTGAGGAGGATTCCCTCCTTCTTGATGTTGTGGAATAATTTCTGCAGTATGGGTACCAGGTAACTTCTTTGTAGTTCTGGTAAAGTTTGTCTGTGAATCCATCTGGTCCAAGGCTTTGTTGTTGTTGTTGTTGTTGCTGGAAGATATTTTTATTACTACCTCAATCTCATTGCTCATTATTGGTCAGTTCAGGAGTTCTATTTCTTCCTGATTGAGTCTTAGGAGGTTATGTGTTTCCAGTAATTTGTCCATGTCCTTTATGTTTTCAAGTTTATGTGTGTAGACATTGTCATAGTATTCACAGATGATATTTGTTATTTCTGTGGTGTTAGCTGTAATATCTCCTTTTTCATTTCTGATTATATTATTTGGATCATTTCTCTCCTATTCCTGGTTAATCCTGGCAAGAGGCCTGTCAGTTTTGTTTATCTTTTCAAACAATCAACTTTTTATTTCATTGATCCTTTGTATTGCTTTTTGTTTTCCATTTTGTTTAGTTCTAATCTGTCCTTAGTTATTTCTGCTCTTCTGCTGGCTTTGGATTTGGTTTGCTCTTCCTTTTCTAATACCTTAAGAGGTGTCATTAGATTATTGATTTGTGATCTCTCTGTCTTTTTTATGCAGGCATTTAAGGCTATAAATTTTCACCTTAAGACTGCTTTCACTGAATCCCATAGATATTGATGGCTAGGTACATGAAGCTCAACAAACACCTCAGAGATTCATTGTAAAGAGACAATAACCAAGACACACAGACATCAGACTGGCCAAGTCAACACAAAAGAGAAACTCCTGTGAGCAGTAAGGCAAAAACATCAAGTGACTTGCAAAGTAAAGCCCATCAGGGTAAATGCAGACTTCTCAACTGAGACCTTACAAACCAGAAGAGAATGGGGAACCATCTTTAATTTTCTTAAACAGAACAACTGCCAGCCTAGAATTTTGTATCCTGTAAAACTAAGTTTCATATATGATGGAGAAATAAAGACTTTTCCAGATTAGAAAACACAGGGAATTTGTCAAGACCAGATCTGCCCTGCAGGAAATAGTCAGAACCACTTTATACATGGATCAGCACAATAGACACCCACCAGTGTAAAACTACCCAAAAGCTAATGCTCAGAGTTCATACAAAATCATAGCACAGAAGGTAAAACTAAGAAATAAGGTACTAGCCAACAGGATGAACAGAATAACATCCCACATATCAGTTCTATCCATCAATGTGAATGGTTTGAACACTCCACTCAAAAAAAGCAGGCTGGTTGAATGGATAAAACAATATAACACAAGTATCAGCTGTCTCCAGGACACATCTAATCCACAAGGACTCATACAGATTCAAGGTGAAGGGATGGAAAAAAAATATTCCATGTAAATGGAAACCAAAAGAAATCAGGTGTATTCACTTTCATATCAGATAAAATTAACTTTAAATCAACAATAGTGAAGAAAGACAAATATGGTCATTATATAATGGTAAAGGGAGCAACTAATCAAGAAGACATAACAATTCTAAATATTTTTGCACCTAGCCCAGGAATTCATAAAGTAAATCCTACTAGATCTAAGCAAAGAGATAAACAGCAGCATCGTAATTGCTGGGGCATTCAATATCTCACTGACAGAACTGGACAGATCATCCAAGCAGAAAATAAATAAA
Organism: Avahi laniger; assembly: GCA_963575035.1. NCBI lineage: Eukaryota > Metazoa > Chordata > Mammalia > Primates > Indriidae > Avahi > Avahi laniger. The sequence continues at coordinate 3,232 of CAUYSK010110587.1, forward strand.
TAAACACTGGACTTAAATGGGACTCCAGAACAAATGGGCCTAACAGACATTTACAGAACACTTGACCCAAAAATATACATTCTTTTCATCTTCACATAGAACATTCTCTGATATTCATCATATCTTAGGCCACAAAACATGTCTCAACAAATTCAAAAAAAAGAAATCATACCATGTATCTTCTCAGATCACAGTGGAATAAAACTAGAAATCAACTCCAAGAGAAACACTCAATTCTACACAAAGTCATAGAAATTAAACAACCTACTGCCGAACAATTACTGGGCCAATAATTAAGGCAGAAATTAAGGCAGAAATCAAAAGATTCCTCAAACTGAATGACAAAGTGTACACAAGCTATCAAAATCTATATTTTATTTATTTTAAGCTATTAACAAACTAGGCAAAAAAAGAGAGGGATATGGGTAAATCTTGGATGTCAGAGCTTATATTATCTTTGGTTATCAGTTCTCTCCTCACCTATGCTTTGCTTCCCAGTAGACCACTTTTCCCCCCTCCATAAAGGGCTTTGCATTCCCTGGGAATTACATGGCCAGCTGCTATGGTGCTTCCTTGGGGGTGCTGTTACTGTGGCCAATAGAAGAGATAGTGGGGGCATTTCAAACTCCACAAAGTGTTAAATGCAGCTGCTTGAGGAGAAAAAAAATATCTGCCTTATTCTAAGTTATTCATTGCATGACACGTGCATTTGATGTTTCCTTATATGTTTCCAAAGCAGCATGTGCAACATATCACACTCAAACTGTCACCATCTGAAACTCAGAGCAGCACACAGGCAAAATGTTCCAGTAAGGAGACTATGGCATGCATATGCCCCACCTGAGGCACCTGGAAATAACTAAACTTCCAAACATAGAGTAGTTTGCTTTAACAAAATAGAAAGCTTCTGTGTTGAAATTAGTTTAATTTTAGCTGGATTAATTTATCCTGATATGGACTTCTGAATATTTTATATTTCCCTTGAATTACTTTTAATATTCTCTGAATGAATCTTCATTTCTCTATTTCCTCCCTCGCTCTAATCCATTCTATCAAATTTTCTTCCTAAAAATGCATGTTTTTTTCATATATCACTCTTCTATTTAAAAACTGTCAATGGTTTCTCTACGCCAAAAATAAAGCTCAAATGCCTTAGCTTGACATTTAAAGTTCTATGCCATCTGGCCTCAACTTGTCTATGATTGCTGCCTGCTTCCGTGTACATCTAAACATAAATCTTCTGCTTCAAAGTGGTCTACTCATTGTTACCCCATCACTTTATTTCCACAGCCCCCATTAAAACATCTCATAAGTCTTCTGAAGAATAATTCTCTTTCTTCTTGCTTGCAATGACCACTTCCCGCTTTCTGCCAGCCTTTATTCTGTCTACTTTCCAGATTCCACTTGCTTTGCATGGATTTTCCCACTTCCGCATAGTTCTTGGAGTTAGTTGATTCCCCTGGGAAGTGTGGTCCTGGAGTGGAAAGCAGATAAAGTCTATAAATTAGAAGAAATACTAGGTTTTTGTTCCAGCTTTAATACATAGCAATAATAGGACCTTGAGTGAGTAACTTAACCCTCTGGTCTTCCACTTCCTCATTATTAAAATGAGATTAATAATAACTTCTTTCCACAACTTAATTTCTAAATAATACAAGATGTCTGAAAAGATGCTTTGAAAATAATAAAGTACTCTTTGAATATAACATATGATGGCAATTTTCTTCTGAACAACTAACATTTCCTATGCACTTATAATATGTGAGGCACTGTTCTGTCTAATTCATAGCAATTTTATAGTTGGTACTATTGTTATTTATATTTTATAGATAATGAAGCAGAAAGGCTAAGTTACTTGTTCAAGATAAAACAATAGGTAAGAAGAGGAACTTGGGTTTCAAACCAAGGTAGGTGGACACCAGAGCCTGCTTTCACCACACTACGTTACAGTGCCTCTTATAGAATCTTGTGATTTGTTATTAACATGTGTTTAGTCTTATAAACTCCTCGAGGCCAATCCCAACAGCTCATCTTCTATGACTTTCAGGCTTGCTGTTCCCTCTGCCCATAATGCTCATCACATGGCTCAGTCCCTCATCTCCAGGACTTTGCTCAAATGATACCCTCTTATTAAGCCTTTGCCTGACACCCACATTTAAAATTATAATCCTCCAGCCTTTTCTATCCACCCCATCCTCTTCATTTTCTCCATATCACTTATCATTTGACATCCTACATGTTTTATATAGTTACGTGTTACGAAGCTTGCATTCTAATAGAACAAGACAATAAAAACACATAACTATCAATGTATTGTTTTGTTCTATTAGAATGTAAGCTTTATGAAAGTAGGGATTTTTGTGTGTTTCATTTATTACAGTAACCCTACTGTCGAAAACAGTTCCCATCACATATTATATACTCAATAAGTATTTGATAATAAATAAATGATTTAAATTAGTATACATCATCGACCAAATGATTTGGGAGTTTTCTTAACTAAAGGCTACTAACATTTGTATTCAACTGTGTGGAGTAAGAATAGACACAGTATCTACAGCTGTGGAACTCTCTTAAAATGAATCCTTGGACGGTCATTTACATTGAGGTACAATAAATGCATTTGAATTTGTGAAGGCATGTTAGAATTGCACTTTATTTTTTAACCATAAACAAATTTCTATTTTGTTTTTTTTAATTTACAAATTTATGAATAAGTATTTGATGAGAGAAAAATATCTTCATAGGATAAGCTTCTATCTTCTAGGAAGATTTTGGCCATCATAATGCAAATATAGCCATGTTAATCACAGAATAAAATGTAAATTGCTAATCATGAGCTACAAATCATTTTAGGATGTGGTCTCCATCTGCACATCTACTTTCTTCTTTTGTCATTCCCATTTCAGAGGCAAAAATATTAATAGCACAGTAGCTATGCCACAAACTTTGGAGGCAAGGTGCCTGAGATTATATTCCAGGCTCACCACTAAGCCTCACATTCCTCATCAGTAAAATGGGAATAGTTATATTAACTAATTCCTAGAGCTGTTATGGAGAGAAATGAAATGATCCACACAAAACATTTAGCACACTTCCTAGCACAGTGTAAGTTTTCAGTTATTTCTATTTTTATTAACTTCAGTTTACAATCCAGCCACTTGCAGGTTCTCAGCCTCACCAACAGAGACTTTTCATGCATTTGTGCCTCTGAACATCAGATTCCTCTTTAGGTTAAAGAAAACACCTATCCCTAACTTCTCTAACTGGCAAATTGCTTCATACTTTTCAACTCTCAACTCAAATGCTGCTTTTTAGAAGAAGTCTTGCCTGATTTTATCGTTCCAGATTCAGAAATTACCGCTCCAAAGTTCAACTTCATATTGTGTATATTTTGACTTTGACAATTAACATCATTCTCCATTGATTTGCTTGCAAATCTATCTCTCTACTGGATTAGAAATATATTGAAGGCAGAAAATGTGAATTTCATTTTTGTATTACCAGTGCCTGACACATAGTTAGCACTCAATAAATATGTATTAACTACACAAATTAATGACCTGAGCTTTTAAATTTGTATGTTTATTTGTATTTAAGTGAGATTCAACCTGGAAATGTATTTATTTGTACCCTAACTAGTTTAAGATGAAATGGTTACTTATATTTTTGGTATAAAATGTTAGCAGTATCATTTGTTTGCAAGAAACAATTTTTCCCCCCATTCTCATGTTTCCTTCTATGTGAAGCAAGCTCTACTTATGCAAATTTCTGAACTATCCACCTCCTCATTTCTTCCTCTTCATGTGTTTTTTTAATCAGACTGAAGAGTTTGAAATGAAAACTGGTCCTGCTAGGCCAAATCCCTTCCCCTTTCTTTCAAGAGTGGACCTACCCACAAAGAATATGTGCTATGGTCAAATAGTCAACTTGGCCATGAAAATTTCATTCTTGTGGTAGAAAGTTTTGACTGCTGAAAATTACACCTAATTTTTTAGTTTCAATATCAAGAAGATGGTTTATCTTTAGATATTCTCATTTGCAATTGGAAGCAATACCAATAATTAAGCAGATATTTTTTTCTCCCATTTGCCTTTCCCTTTGGTCTTATTTTTCAACTGCTTTAGAATTCAGATGTGGAACAATGAGGCTCTTTACTGGACTTTTCAAGCCACAAACATCTTTCATAATTTAATTATGTTTACACTATGACATAAATTAGAATGTATTACTCAACACTGTTATCACGTCTACAATGTTGCATGCATGTATTTCAAGCAGTGTTGAGTGTATATAAAAATCTGTACAAGGAAGAGGTGACTATGAAGAAAAAATTAAATAAACCTTTTCAATCTACTATGACACCAAAGAAAACATGGTCTTCCCATTGTTCCCTCATTGTTCTGATACTCAAATAGGAGAGAAGCATAAAACTTACTCATCTGAGTGGTGCTGTATTAGAATCTTCAGATTTCCATGCAATCTCTTGCTCGCAAATTTTATTTCCACAGATCCTAACATGGTATTTATGTAGAGTGAATTTTGTCTCTATGCATGTTTCATGGATCCACTTATTTCACTTTCCATTGAAGATAAGCCTCTAATGAATGTTTTTTTCCACTTTATTAAGTAAAACATTAAACATAGTGAAAGACAATTTTAAGTTGAAGTGTCATATCAAATTGCCTTGATTCGCTAATCAAACATGATTATAAGTGACAGAAGTGGTTTTCATTTTCATTTTTATAACATTATGATACTATAAAACATAAGAATAAGAAACTAAACAAATTATAGTTATATTAAAACGCATTTTCAGGGAGAGTGGGGAAAAGTTTCTCATCACTATATATAATTACAGTTCTAAGATTTCACTAAGGAATCATTCAAAAATATCAACTTTTATTTAGCAGTTTTCACTTTTATATTCATTTTCATATAGGTGCCCTATATTTTAGCCACACTTCAGTCTATTTTATCTGGAAAAATGTGAGTTAGCTATAAATGACACATTACTACTCATTTCTTTAGTTGGTTATTTACATTTAACTAAAATACTTTTTGCTAATGAGGGCTGTGAGTTCAAAAATTTGACAGGTATAAATACTTCATATAGAAATTACATTTCTATTTCTTAAACCTAGAGGAGATAATATAATTGATGAAATATTTATAAATACAGAGCATATAGAATTATCAAATATATATTGAGTGACATCTCTAAAAGGTATTATCCTATATCTATGAAATTGTATGAGTCATGGGCCAAATTTAGGTTCCATCCAATTTTCTCAACACCTTCAAACAGTTTATTAACTCATCTGGTTAACTAAGATATGATATTGTCACCTTTATATTAATCAGTATTTGCCCTAGTATAGAGTAATGATGTCTGTCCTTCATGATACATATGTCCTAGAAAATATTTTTGTATTGAATAATATATCTTGAACATCTCTTTCATATTCATATTCTTTTTTTCTGTGTATTTCTATCTGTAAAATGTATATAGCAGCTGTCATGTTTAGTTTCTACACATCAAGGAAAATAGATGATAGAGTAAATAGACAACCTACAGATGGGGAGAAAATATTCACAAACTCTACATTGATAAGGGACTAATATCCAGAATCTACAAAGAACTCAAACAAATCAGCAAGAAAAAAAACAACCCCATTAAAAAGTTGGCAAAAGACATGAACAGAGATTTTTCAAAAGAAGATAAACAAATGACCAACAAACATATGAAAAAATGCTCAGTATCATTAATCATCAAGGAAATGCAAATTAAAGCTACAATGAGATATTATTTTACCCCTGCAGAATGGCTACTATAAAAAATCAAAAAACAATAGATGCTGGCATGGATGCAGAGAGAAAGAAACACTTATGCACTGTTGGTGGGACTGCAAATTAGTATAATCTCCATGGAAAACAATATGTAGATTCTTCAAAAAACTAAATGTAGATCTGCCATTCGATACAGTAATCCCACTACTGGGTATCCACCCAAAGGAAAATAAGTCATTATATCAAAAAGACACCTGTACCTGGATGTTTATCTCAGCACAATTCACAATTGCAAAGATGTGGAAACAACCCAAGTGTCCATCAATACGTGAGTGGATTAATAAAATGTAGTATATGTATACCGTGGAGTACTATTCAGCTTTGAGAAACAATGGTGATATAGCACCTCTTGTATACTCCTGGATAGAGCTGGAACACATTCTACTAAGTGAAGTATCCCAAGAATGAAAAAACAAGCATCACATGTACTCATCATCAAATTGGTATTAACTGATCAACACATAAGTGTACATATAAGAATAACATCTATTGGATGTTGGGCGGGGGGGGGAGGAGGGAGGAGGGGACGGGTATATGCATACACAAAGAGTGCAATGCACACCATCTGAGAGATGGACACGCTTGAAACTGGGACTTGGAGGGAAAGGTGGGCAAGGGCAACATATGTAACCTAAACATGTGTACCCCTATAATATGCTGGAATAAAAAAATAAAAAATATTCTTTAGTAATACTTTCAGTAATAACTTATAAAAGGTAAGTTCCTTCTTTCTCTCTAATGATGCCTGTATTTCTCCTTTGGTTCTAAGCAAAAGTTTAACGGGGTATACAATTTGATTAATAAGTTCATCATTTTGAACATATAGCTTCTGACTTATTGTTGTTAATAAAGAATTCTGTTCTCAATCTAATTGTTCTTCAAATGCAGTCAATCTATTGTTTCCATTCTGAAGCTTTAAACAAATATTGGATTTGAATTTATTTTATTCATTTTGTACCTATCTTTTGTGTTTTGTTAATTCAAGAATTCCTGTCTTATAAATTAATCATTATTTTTGTAGCATCCTCTCTCCCTCTCTTTACACTTTTCTTCTAGAACTCTTATGAATTCAATAAATACGTATTTATTGAGTGCTACCACATTCCAAGTACTTTTCTAGGTATTGTGGTATTACTAATCTTGGATTCACATAGAACATTATCCTATCCTCCTTATCTCCTGTCTCTCATGTTATTTATTTATAGCTCTTTTTACTGTAGTCTGGGTTATTTTGCCATATCTATTTTTTCTTCTCATTAATTTTCTTTTCACCTCTGCTTTTTATCAGAGATAATTTTAATTTCAAACGAAAATTTTCATTTGTAGAAGTATGATTTCTTTTAATCAATGTATTTTTCACACCATGCTATAGTTTTCTTATGAGATATTATTTATTTTATGATTTTTTAGATTTAATTCCATTACTGAACTTAAGGCTAAAAATCTGGGAGTCATCATTGATTCCTCTTTTTTTTGTTCACCTCTACAAAATATGTAGTTTTGGTTTTCTTCAAAATATATATTCAGAATTTGTCTACTTTCTACCACTCTCTCTGCTTCCACCCTTATTCATTGCCCTCTCAGTGTATTCTCAAACTCAGCCAGAGCAAATGTTTTAAAATGAGAGTCAGATTATTTTACTCCTGTGTTTAAAATTCCCCTTGGTTTCTCATCTTCCTAAAAGTAGAATACAAAATAGTTTTGGTTGTTAGGGCTATTCAGCCCTATACCATCTGGTCTCTATTTCCTTTCTTAACTCCTATTTTTATATTCCTTATTTTCCTTGCTCACTCTGCTCCAGCTACATTGGCCTCCTCACTCTTCCTTGACATATCAAACATGCTCTACCCTTTCTATTCTCTCCATTGGGAATGCTCTTCCCTGGATTTCTGCATATGTATTAATTACATACTACTGAATAACAACTACCCCAAAACTTATGGCTTAAAACTTTAAATATTTATCTCTTACAGATTTTTTGGGCTGGAAATTTGGGGGTATCTTGGCTAGGAAGTTCTGTTTGAGCTTTTCCGGAGGTTTGGTTAGATGTTCACTGGGTCTGCAGGTATCCCAAATTTACTGGGCCTCAGAGACCTAGTCACAAAGTGGCTCCTCACATGTATGGCAAGTTGGTGTTGGCTATTGGTGGGGGAAATCTCATTTCTTCTCCATGGCTGCCTCTTCATAGAGAGGTTGAATGTCTTCATGCCATGACAGCTGGCTGTCTCCAGAGTGAATGATCTAAGCAGTCAAGATGGAAGCTACAATGTCTCTTATGACTCGGAAGTCACACACTGTCTCTTCTACAATATCAAGTACTAGTGTCACCTTCTCAGTGAGGGCTTCCTTGACCACTCGATTAAAAATGGCCACCCCATCACCATCTTTGCTTGCTATTTTCTTCTTTTATAAATCTCGTTTGCACTTACTATCTGTTAATATGGCAGATGTTTAATTGTTCATTTTGTTTGTGGCTGTCTCTCCTCAGTGGAATGTAAAAGAGAGACTCCATGATACGAGGGACTTTGTTTTATTCATAGCTATTACCACAATGCCTGGAAAACTGCTGGCTTACAGTAGCAGTCAATAAATTTGTGTTGATTATCTGTTTCTGCTCTTTCAATCTGCTGATCTCTGCCTCATTGAGGTTTTTTATTTGGTGATCGTATTGTTCTTCTCTGTATAGTTTCTTCTGATTCTGATTTTCCATTTGGTTGTCAGTTTCATAGTTGCACTATTACTTTGATTTCTATAAAGAAACATTGATTTTGTATTAAATATTGTTTTGGATTTTATAACAAAACCTTCCTTTTTTGACTGCTCCTCTTTTAAACTTCAAAATAATTTCAATGATTTTTCGATACTAGCTTTTTCTCATAGACATGTCTCTAAGATTATTCTTTTCTAGTGTTAAATGGGATCTTTCAGAGGGTGTGAGACCGAGTCTTTCAAGCTCAAGTGAAGAGAGAAGGATAATGTTCCCACATGTTGTAGTTTTACTTTGACAGTTCAGAGCTCCAATATCAGAAGTTTGTGGAGAGAAAGCCAATGCCATAGGCTTTACAACAAGAATCTTCCTTCTTCATCAAAGATCACTTTTTTTGTGTTTATTATTGCAGCCATTATTTATCAAAAGCAGTTCCAAGAATGCACTGTGAGCAAGTGCTATGGTGTATAGACATGTAAGGTGAACAGCAATAAGGTCCTTACAAGACCCTGGTGATGTCACATATTGCTGTCTTACTGTCCTAATACTCAGCTTGACCTCCCACCTGTTTCTGCAAGTGAATTCTTTTGGAATCTCTTCATTTATTTCCCAGGCAAGAGCCACATTTGTATGCAGACATGCAATGGTTTGTGCAGATCATTGCGAAATAAGTCTCTTCCTTATGTAGAGAATGGTCCTGAAGTCTCTGTATGTGATTATTATTCTACCACGTTTTCTGATATGAGCACAGAATTTTCTCTATTTCTATACTTAGATCATCATTTTAGTATGATCATGAGACAGAAGTTAGAGGTGTTTGTTCTATTCATTATTTAATCAGGAAATCAGTATTATATACTTAGCATTGGATACATAGTGAGGTTATCTCTGACTGTCCTATCCGTCTATCCAAAGAAGGTCTCTTCTTTTAATTTTTGGCCACAGCCACCTTTATTTTTTCCTCAGAGAACTTAAACACTTTTAAATTATTTAATTATTTGTTTACTTATTCATTACTCTTTTCTCTTTTATGTTGAAAGTTCTATATGGTTAGAAAGGCTGCCTGTTTTATTTGTCATTGTGTTTCTATTGCCTATGATCATATGTGGAAGCCAATAGGAATTTTAAAAATATATATTTATGAAATAAAGGAATAATTGTAATTTTAGACAAAATGCCAGTATCTGATGTGAATGAGGTAAACTGTCTATTTAGTTTATGCTACATCATCAGGTCACAGACTTTCACAACTCTTGGCTTTAAATGTGTCCATTTTGTGGTATTGATTTCTTAAGGTGGTAGGGAGAAATATGAATATACAAGGAAATGCATCTAACTCCATTTTGTCAGGAAAAAGTAAAGGAGTGAGCGTTCTTTAATCTGGCAAAAATATATGATTTATGAGATAAAGATATGCACCATTATAAAAATATAACAATAAAGCTGATCTTATTTTTTTCATATTTATTAAAAGCATACTAAGAAGAATTGTCCATTACTTGTGTAGAAAAATAAAAAACTGCACTACAACAAATAAAAGCTTCACAGTAAGATCATTAATGGCAAAAATCACCAAAGGGCATTACAGAATATACTTCTTTTTTGATATCCTCTGGAAAAGTAGTGTCAGTTTGGTGTTATGGATACAGGCTTTGTAAAAGCAAATCATCTTTTAAAATTTCTTTCAGATGTGGAAATAAACCAGAGTAAAAAAAATTCAGATACATTTTTGACATAAGCTAAATGTAAGCCTAGAATAATTTGCTAAATGTCACAAGAGGGGAAAAAATTAGTTAGAATAAATAGCTGCCTTTAAGCTTAGCTGCACTATTTTCTTGTATCTGTGTTTAAAAAGTCACCCCTGCTAGCTAACAGAAAACAGTAAATCAAAAGGATTTAGCATTGTGGTTAATGTCTTATTCTTTATGATCTGCATGGGCCTAACTATTGCAGCACATATTTTACATATGTAACTCTGCTTTGGGACTACTTTAAAACCAACGTACAATATGCTGAATTAATAACGCTTATAAGTGTAATATATATAGGGAGAGTTTGAAAAACTCTTGATGAAAAGTGATATATATTTATGAGGTGCCAGATGTTTTCCTTTAAAAGTAATTTTTATTAACCCACACTATTGAGATTTGTATTGAAGTGGTCTCTTTGTGGTAGTATATTGTTTAAAATATGTTCTGTGAGACTTAGGCACAATGGGGTGAATAAAAGAATAAGTACCTGTCTAAATTTTATGTATTTTTAAAAATAGAACCATGGGGGTACATTTTTAATGCAGGTGCAGTGGATTAGACAGAGCACAATAAAAAGAGTTATATATTTCATACACAACTGCAGGTGTTAAAAGTGTACATACTATTGTTATTTTAAATATTTTCTTTTCTTTTTATTACAGAAGTAATCATGATATCATATACTTATATATCGTGTTTCTTCCAAGGTGTTCAAAACACGTGACAGTTATTAATTATTTTACATTTCATAACTTTTCTAGAGGAAAGCAAAGGCAAGTATTATCACCCCGTTTTACAGACAAGGTAATTGGTTACCAAGTGGCTGCTCTCTGAATGTCTTCAGAATATTTTCAAGCGATTTGTTGGGGGATTTTTTCTCTGGCCTGCCACATGACATGTCCACTGGACTTTTCCTATGTTAGTATATGTGCTGCCGAAGCGAGCACAACTGGGCTGTTCCTTATGCTGTTGAACACAGGGTCACTACTCCTTTGGTGACTGCCCTGGCTATTGTGACTAGCACACTTAAGAAAGAGTTAATTTCTTTCCAAACACAAGTCAGAGTCCACACTGCAGATCTTAATGAAAATTTGCTAAACATTTGGGAAAGTAGAATGTGTGTGTAACAAGTGACTATATTCAACAACTGCCCAGGTGCAGACCCATCAGAGATCCCTCTTACTGGCTTGCTTCCTGTCCTACTCGTGACCTGCTTCCTTGTGGTCAGGGCAATTCATCTTCTGCCACATCTGAGAGTTTGATGTATATCTACTCTGGACTCCAGAAAGAGTAGAATAAATTTTCTTCCCTTAATCTAAAATCCACTTCCATAGGTCCCAGGATTAACTTCTTCCCAAGACTGAAATGTCCATTTCTCTTAGAGGAAACACACTCTAATCTGCAGGAGTATGTTCCATGGTATGATCATAATGTCAAATCTACATGATAGTCAGATTCATTATGTCTGGCTTATTTGGCCTTGAATTACACGATGTATGTAACAGAAACAGCTTGGCCAGATGGACTGGCACTTAATCTTATTTTTCCTCATCAGGGACTTAGTATATACTGGTGTTTGGTCCCACTCAAATCTCTTTATTTTTGTGACATGTGATCCTAGGATGCATGATAGCAGACACCTCAGCAGAATCTAAAGTTTAAGACCCATCTACACCCTGGCCTGTGTGTGAGTCTCATGTATCAGTCACTGTATTCATTCACTCAGTCAATGACTCTTTAAACAAATATTTATTCAAATGTTTGTGTGAGTGTTGTGGTTATTGGGCCACATCACAAAAACAAATTAGACAGGGTCCTTGCCCTCAATTATCTTACAGTTTACGTAAAGTAAACAAAAAAACAATCATCAAATTTTCTCTTTTTTCAAGAAGTATTCCAGTTTCTATATATAGATTCTCCACTGGATATAGTCTGGGAGGATTTTTAATCAGGTGCTCCAAAAAGAAATGGACATCACTGATTACTTTGATCTCTCTCCTTTTCTCACTCTCTTTCATCCTCACAGCTGCCATCCTTCTTTCTGTAAAAACTGAAGGTGTGCTTTAAGAAGTTTCTTCACTCATGCAATAATTCATCGCATCATTTATAGCACCACTTGCTCCAACTTAAACAGGGAAATAGAGACAAGAGTATGGGCAGCTCTTGTATCTGTGAATTTTTCTAAAGCAAGATAAAGATTTTCCTGAATATTACCCTAATGATCAATAATAACAAAAGATTATGTGAAAATAGAGACTGAGTTCCTTTTATGGAAATTCTTAAGGACATTCTTGATGGCAGAAAGTGTTTTCAAATAGCACCATCTTTCTTCATATGCAAATAAAGCCTTGCCTTTGTGTACATTGATCACAAATATATTTATTTAAAAATTTAGAATGTTAGGTAATTTCATTGTTTATTATGATAATAGTGAATTACAAATAGGGAAAATATTTAAAAATAAAAGTTCCTGAGTTTGTACAATAATCACACTTAAAATGAAATATTATGACAATAATGAATTAGAAATAGGGAAGATTGAAAAATAAAGGTTCCTGACTTTGTACAATAATCATATTTAAAATGAAATATCAATAATATGATTTCTTTTGAAATTTTTCCATGTAAATCATTTAATTGTTCTTATCATGTCAAAAGAATAGTCTTGCTTTTTTATCCTTGTAGAAATTTATGGATTGATTTATGAAATCTTAAGAGTTGGAAGTTGCCTTCTAAGGCCTTTCATTCTAATCCCACTGAACATAGAAATACCTTCATTCCCATCATGAACAAATTTTTGTCTTTATTTAAACACTTAAAAAATAAAAAACTCCGCACTGACTTAATTGAGTTCTTTGTAGATTCTAGTTGTTAGACCTTTATTGGATGTACAGCTTGGGAATATTTTCTCCCATTCTGTAGGTTGTTTATTTGCTCTGTTGATTATTTACTTAGCTGTGCAGAAGCTTTTAAATTTAATCCAGTCCCATTTATTAATATTTGTTTTTGTTACTGTGATTGCCACTGGGGTCTTTTTCATAAATTCTTTGCCTATGCCAATATCTAGAAGAGTTTTTACTACATTTTCTTCTGGAAGTCTTATTGTTTCATGTCTGACATTTAAGTCTTTTATTCATCTTGAATTAGTTTTTGTGAGTGATGAGAGGTATGGATCCTGTTCCATTTTTCTGCATGTGGATATCCAATTATCCCAGCACCATTTATTGAATAGGGCTTCTTTTCCCTAGTGTGTATTGTTGTCTACTTTGTCAAAGATCAGTTGGCTATATGTGGATATTTTTTCTGGGCTCTTTGTTCTGTTCCATTGGTCTATGTCTCTGTTTTTGTGCCAATATCATGCTGTTTTGGTTACTATAGCTTTGTAGCATAGTTTGAAGTCTGCTAATGTGATGACTCTCAATTTGTTCCTTTCACTTAAGATTGCTTTATCTATGTGGGCTCTTTTCTGGTTCCAAAATAAGAATAGAATTATTTTTTTAGATCTGTAAAATATGACGTTGGTATTTTATAGATGGGGATTGTGTTGAATCTGCAAATCACTTTGGATAGTATGGACATTTTATTAATAACAATGATTCTACCGATCCATGAGCATGATATGCTTTTCTATTTGTTTGTGTCATCTGCGATTTCTTTACTCAGTGTTTCGTAGTTCTCTTTGTAGGGATCTTTCAGCTCTTGGTTTTGTATATTCCTAGGTATTTTATTTTCTTTGTAGTTATTGTGAATTGTATTGAATCTTTGATCTGACTGGCAGCTTGACTGTTAATCGTGTATAGGAATGCTACTAATTTGTGTACATTGATTTTGTAACCTCAGCTTTTGCTGAATTTTTTTTATCAATTCCAGGAGCCTTTTAGTGGAGTCTTTGGGGTTTTCTAGATATAAAATCATGTCATCAGCAAAAAGTGAGAATTTGACCTCCTCTTTAAACAAACAACTCCATTAAAAAGTGTGCAAAAGACATGAATAGAAGTTTTTCAAAAGAAGATAGACAAATGGCCAATAAGCATATTAAAAATGCGCAATATCACTAATTATCAGGGAAATGCAAATTCAAACCACAATGAAATATCACGTTACCCCAGTTATAATTGCTTTTATTAAAAAGTCTAAGGACAATAGATGCCACTGTGGATGAGGGGAGAAAGAAATGCTTATACCATTTTGGTGGAACTGTAAATTAGTAAAACCTCTATGGAAAACAGTATGGAGATACCTCAAAGAACTAAAAGTAGACTTACCATTTGATCCAGAAATTCTACTACTGGGTATTTACCCAAAAGAAAAGGAGTCATTTTATCAAAAAGATATCTGCACTTGAATGTTTATTGCAGCACAATTTACAATTGCAAAGATGTGGAATCAACCCAAGTGCCCATCAATTCATGAGTGGGTTAACAAAATGTGGTATAAGTATACTATGGAATACTTCTCATCCATGAAGAAGACTAAATTCAGGTCTTTTGCAACAATTTGAATGGATCTGGAGACCATTATCTCAAGTGAAATATCTAAAGAATGGAAAAACAAAACACCACATGTATTCACTATTAAATTGGAACTAACTGATGAGCACATATGTGCACAGAGGAAAGTAAAATTCAGTGGAAATCAAGCAGGGAAAGGGAGGAAGGAATGGACAAAAACTTACCTAATGGGTACAATGAACACTATTTGGTTGATAGGCACACATATAAGCCTGCTTATATAATTATAAGCATAATAAAATTGATACATGTAACTGAAAACATTTGTACCCCAATGATATTTTGAAATAAAAAATGTTATATATCCATAGAATGGAATATTGTTCAGCTATAAAAAATAATGAAGTATTGAAACATGTTACAATATTGATGACACTTGAAATCATTATATTAAGTAAAAGAAGGCAGATACAAAAGACTACATATTTTATGATTCTATTTATATAAAATATTCAGAATGGGCAAATCCACAGAGACAGAATGTAGATTAGTGGTTGACAGTGACTGGAGGTAGGATAGGAAAGAGAAATGAAAGTGACTGCTAAAGGGTTCAGGATATCCTTTTGTAGTGATGAAAATGTTCTAAAATTAGATAGGACAATAGTTGTACAACTCTGAATATATTAAAAACCACTGAATTGTATATTTTAAAAATTTGAGTCTTACGGCATGTGACTTGTATATCAAGATGATTATTAAAGATTAAAAAGTCAAAAAATAAAAACAAAAACTCATATTTTTAGGCAGTTTGTTTCAATATTAGGTGGTCTGCTTGGGCATCAGGAATTCTACATTATAACTGAAATTCTGCCCTTTTCATCTTCCACAGAGTGACTTGTTTGGTCCTATCTTTTTATTTGAAGAGAGAAATAATGTGCCCTTCACTACTCCTCTCTTTTCCAGGCTAAAATTCTCTCTTTATGGCAGGAGAAGGAGATTTTTTTTTCAGACAGAAAAAAACAACATGAACACATAGAGCAAGCACTTCATGAATTAAGATAATAACACTGGCTTGAGTATGAAATTCATGAAAAGTATTAAAATAAAATAGAAAATAAGTTGAAAATGAAGGTTGGGGTCTGGCTGTTGGTAATTGTAGGCAAGGGGATCTTCAATAGTTTTTTTTAGGCAGGGTAGTGTTATGATCAGAGATCTGTTTCAAGAAGATCGATCGGTTATGACTAATCATGTAGAGCATAATTCCCAGTTGTATAAGAATTTTTTGTCGATTATTCCTTCCATATGTCAACTTTCCTACATTTCAGTCCTTATGTTATTTCTTCTCTTTGAGTGTGGGCTGGACCGAGAAATTTGCTTCTAACCTACAGAATATGGCAAAAATGTTGAGATGTCACTTCTATGATCAGATTACAAAAGATTATGACTTTCATCTTAATAGCGGACTCTCTCTGTTACCTTCCCAGCTTGCATGTTTTCATGAAGCAAGCTGGAACCTTAGAGAGGCCCATATGCAATGAACTGAGAGTGGCCTCTGACCAACCACCAGTGAGGAACTGATACCCTCAGCCCAATAGCTCACAAAAAATTGAATCCTGCCAACAACTATGGGAGCTTGCAAGTGGATTTTCCCCCAGGTAAGCCTTGAGATGACTACATCCCAGATGACATATGGATTACAGCCTGTAAGAGAGCCTGAAATAGAGCACCCAGTTAAACCTTGCCTGAGTTTCTGACCTGTGAAACTCAGATAATAAATGTATGTTTTTTTAAGCTGCTAAGTTTTGTGATACAGTTGTTACACAGCAATAGAAAACTGGTACAAAATGCTAACTCAAGTAGCAATCATAAATCTCCTGGAGAGCTGGAAGAGATTAACTTGATGCACAGGTTAGAAGGATTATGTAGGGAATAGATACGTAAACATTTTTTTAAAAAGGGTATAGTGATACCCAGAAATAATGAAGGATTACAAATATTTGGCCGATGGATTTGATTGTTTGGTTCTGATATATGAATATTTATACAGTTCATTCATGTTCAATAGTAGAACATATAACTGCATCATCTGAACTGAGGTATTATTGACAGTAAAAGGGGATACTACTGTGTCCCTAAAGAGTATACTTTATGAATTTTTAAAGAATTTTTTATAGATGCAAAGCATGTGCAAGGCTAAAATGTTGAAGTTTTTTTTAAGCTTGAAGAAGAACAGCCAAATGAAGGCTTTAATTGGGACCTCAGAAAATTTAAATAGACGTCTCTCTTGTATCTTGATGTGTTGTTGCTACGATTTTTTCAAGTGAAAAATTCATTCCAATACTTGAACTTACAAAGATCTTTGACAATGTAGCCAAGAGCGTAAAAATAAAACAACACCACACACAAAATGAAGTGCTGCTAACGCAAATCTGGCTATTTTATTCTGCCTAATCCAAAATATTATTTTATTTTTCTTGTGAAAATAATTTATTAATGATTTTTCCTGATTTTGCATTTTATTAAAGTGATATTGACTAGATAATGTGATCAGGCTTCCTCATTGGTAGAACTAGAAAAGGTGAGAAAAAGTTAAGAATGACTCCTTTAAAACACTAGAGACTTAAAAAGGCATTAAGAATTATGGGGTCAAGATCTGCGAATGGATAGAAATAGAGACAAATAGATAGAAATAGAAATAGATAGAAATAATAAGTAAGCCTAATATTTGGAGATGCTTAATTTCTAGGTTTAGAGGCATTTGTAAATTCTGTTAGAGATAAGTTGATCAAAACTTTTGATAAACTTGTAATGTCAAGGAACAGAAATTCAAGTCTACGCTGGACAAATGAGATGCCCTCGCAAAACACTATCATTTGAATTGAGACTTCCAAAGGGCTACATTGCAGAAAAAAGCCAAACCATAAATAAGAAATAACTATCCTGACCTTGACAGAAATTGAAGCCCGAATTTGAACCATCTCAATCCCAGTAACTGGAGTAAAGTGATCATCCATTGCTAGTGCCCTGGACTACTGGCCTAAATCAAACACAAATTCTCAGACATTGTCACCTTTGGGTAAAACAGAAAATTTCAGTGAAGACCAAAACAACTAGAAAACCTGGAAAAATTGCAAAATCATTTATTTAAAACCATCAGAGAACCCCAGAAGCCACAAGGACTAAATAGAGTAAAATTCTAGCAAGGGGAAAAATTTACAGAAGAGAGCTAAGGATCTGAAGTGATCCCTGAAGGAATTTGTTAGTCCTAGGTTTGAAACAACATCTGAGACAGATGAGTAAATCCACGCATAGGGCAGATTTTAGGGAACAAAGTGGCCAGCAGATATTTGTGGGATTCATGTGGGATTGAATTGACGTAATTAGAATTTTTAGGAAGCTCTAATGCATGGTTGACCTCTTCCCAGTGTATTCTCTGTACTCCAAAGTGACATAGAGGTGGAGGCTGAAAAGCTAAGGTGAAAAAACTGAAATACATAAAAATCAAGGAAGTATTCTATGTTCTTGAATTGAAAGGCTAAGGATTTTTAATATGTCAATTTTCTATAAGCTGATTTAAAGAGTCAATGCAATCTCAACCAGAACCCTGAAGAGTATTATTTAAAGAAAATAGAAAAATTGATTAAATAATAAATATAGAAATGCAGAAGAACAAATTTTGAAAAGACGATACCAAATTAGAGAACCTACACTGTCAGATGTCAAAACTTAAGATCTATTATAAAGATTTATTTAAAGTATAGTTGATATACAATAAATTACAAAAATTTAGTGTATATAATTGGATAAGTGTAGACATATGCATGCACTCATATAACATCATCATAAGGTAATAGACATCTCCATTACCTCTAGAAATTTCTTTATATCTTTTTATCTTGTGTGTGTGTGTGAGAGAGAGAGAAGGAGAGAGAGAGAGACAGAGAAAGAGAGAGAGAGAAAGAGAGATAAGGGCACTGAAGATGAGATCTACTCTCTTGACCTTGGGAAAAGGAAAGTTTTCTTATATTACTCACAAAAGTTTCTCACCGTAAGAAGTAGGTCAAAATTAGATTAAAATGAAAACTATTCTGTTTATCAAAAGATACCATTTGAAGAATGTAAAAGCAAGCACCCAGAATGGATGAAATGATTCTAAACACATATAACTAAGAGATTCCATATCCAGAATTCATAAAAGACTACAAATCAATAAGGCAAGTAAAAATTATCAGAGTAATTGGCTAGATTTTGCAGTGAAGTCAAAGGACTCTCAACCACATTAGTCATTAGGGAGATGTAATTTAAATCTACACTGAAGTATCATTGCTCCCTCAGCAGAAGGACTAGAATTGAAATGTGAAAACAGCAAAATCTGGTCAGGATGTGGGACAATGGGAACTCTAATACACTACTATTGGGAGTGTTAATTGGTACGACCACTTTAGAAAACTCTATCAATATTTATTGATGTTGAAGATATGTGTGCTTTTTGATACAGAAATTCTATTTGAAAGTTTATACTAAGCAGAACTACATGAACATGAGAGGCAAGAGACATGCATAAGAATTTTCACAACCCATAAGAGCCCCAAACTCAAGCTATATATTAATGAAAATTAATTTGATGAGTATAGTATAGAGCAATAAAAGCCTGGCACAAAGTAGTGCAAACAGTATTATTAGATCCACGGAGAGTTCAAAACAGAGGAAACAAAACTTAGGAGTAGGAATCGTGGTTGCCTTTGGGAAGGGGAAATGAGTAGGAGGGAACATGGAGGGGCCTTTGGGTGGAAAGCTATTAGTTATCTATTGCTGTATAATAAATTAGTCCAGAACCTAGTAGCTTGAAATAACTAATATTGATAATATCAGTTTCTATGGGTCAATAATGAGGCACCTCTGGCTCAATATCTTTCATGAGATTGAAATTAGGGTGGCAGGATTGCAGTCCTCTCAAGCTGCTATTAGGGCTAAAGTATCTCATTCTAAGTTCACTAATGTGGTTTTGGTACCCCTCAAAAAAGTCTGCTTTCAAGTTCACTCATGAGGGTCTCTTCCCAAAATGCCTCATGACATTGCATCTGGCTTCCTTCAGTGTGAGTGATTTAAGGAAGAATAAGAGGGAAGCCACTGTCTTTTTATTATCTAATCTCAGAAGCGACATCCCATTACCTCTACCTCATTCCATTTGCTAAAAGCAAGTCATTAAGTTCATGAAACTGGTCCTAGAAAAGAGCATAACTAACAAAAGGCAAGTGTCATTGAAGTTCATCTTAGAGGTTGCCTATTACAGATGGCAATTTTAAAAGTCTTGACCTTGGTAGAGATTACTTAAGTGATTGCTTTATGTTATGTACTGGGCTATATATTTATGTTTTGTGTACTTTTCTGTATATATCTTACAATAAAATATTTTTACTTCAGGAGAAATTTAATTTTTTTAAATAAAAATTACAGTCATAGAAATTTCTTCAAGCTTCATATCCTTATGGAATGGAATCAAGATACTGTGCAACTCCAAAGAACTACTTTTTTAAACATTCCCTTAGAATACTTTAAGAATACTTAGGAACTTAAAGTAAGGAGTCTATTTACAAACAAGTAAACCCACCAATGTTCAAAATAGAAATTGATCAATTAAGCTGAGCTGATCTTTTCCTTGGGAAGCAACTGTTCTCAAGATGCTTATTCAAATGTTTCTTACTTACTGTGTTTTTTAGTTGCTTGTGAACAAATTATACCTAAAAAATAGTCTCAAATTTCAAGTTTTTCACAAATGCCACTCTCAATGTGAACCTATTAATAATAATTTTCCTAATGACATACTTTAAATACAACTTTCTAAATTTAAAACTGAAAATATTTTCTTTTATAAGTCATGGAAATTGCTCCTATTGATTTGAACCAGAAAAGTAGAACTATTTTAGTGACATATAAATAATGAAATAAAACATTTTCATTAGTACTTTAAGCTTAATGTAGTGCTTTTAAATGAAATATAAACAATACACATGACATTAATAAAAAAATCAATCATTAAGTTTATACTGGTCATCCAATAACAATATACACATATAAATAGATTCTTTCAAGAATAAGAGAGGAGCAACTTACATCTAAATGTACAACTCACTCATTCCTTGACAAACTTGACAAATGGCACAGCCCAGCTAGCCACTTTGCCCTTCATAATGGAGAAGTGCATAGATGTGAACATGGATATGAAACACTTCTGTCATTTTTTCTCAAGTGGAGAATTCCAGAGGGAAGTTGAGAACAGGTTACAGAGTACTAAAAAAAAATATGATGTTCTTTTTATATAAATGTTTAGTATAAGTAAAAATGATGAAATACTAAGATTGATAAAAATATATACAGATTATATGTACATTAAACTTGATTTTTTAAAGCATGTATAATACCATGAAATCTAAATCCTTAGATTTTTAAGGAGAATTTCACAATAGCAAAGATAACAGTATCAGTTATTGAGCTATTCTTTCTCTTTACGCCAATACTGTCTTTCTTTCTGTGCTGTGATGCTGTGGTAGGATGTTCCAAACCATATTATTGGTTGCTTCCTGATAGATTCCACCAGTAAGGGGCACAAGAAGGGACCTGGAAAGCGGGAGTGGCAGAAAGGGCTTGCTCCATCCTTTTTGCTTTGGGTCCTGATATGTGGCCCTGGCAAGTTACCCTTCATTCTGACAGCGGCAGTTGATTCCAGTGCCTACGTTCTTTGCACTCTCCCAGACCCCTCAGAGATACAAGGAGCCATGCCCCTGCCTTGGTTGTTTGAGTCTCAGCTCTTAGGGGCCCGCCGCCCACCTCCTTTCATCGTTTTTCAAGCCCAGGAGGTCTGGCTTCCAGCAGATATTGTCTCTGTGTTACCTCAGTGTTTCCTTTTTCCTTTTCCAGTTCTCTAATATATGATTAATTAATTTCTTATAATGACTTCTTTGTGTTGAAATATCAAATATAGTTTCTGTTTCCCTGACTGGACCCACACTGATATAGTAGACTAAACAATAATTAATAATTATATAATTATTTCAAAAATGTGTTATGACCATGTTTGAGTCTATATCGATTGTGTTTTGCTGAAAAGGAAGCTATTTTTTCTCTGTTTATCAAAAATAATTTCATCATTTTAAGAAGAAAAATATGGACTACCATTAATTAATAGATTTATGGAAATCTACATACAAGCAGTTTGTACTCTAGTTACTTATGTGACTGCCTGAAAAAATCACAAATGGTTATGCTTTTATATAGTAAGAATAAAATTTAGCTAATATTATTAATATGTATCCCTCTAAAAAGGCACATTGTCATACTATACATAATATATTATAAATAGTCTATATTTGTAATACAACTAGAATGATAGAAATTACTTTTTTAATTATAGGCAAAAAGTATACTAATTTCTCTTCAATGATCAATTAATAAAAATTATTCAAAAATTATATCAATATTTGTAAGTCGATCAACCTAAATACCACATTTGATTGGAGATTAGTTTTTGCGAAGTAATAATAAAAGTTTCTTTCTATTGCATAAATTTCGTTTTTTAAAAAAATAGTTTTAAATGGTTGTGATGACCACTATATTATTGTATATAAACATTTCTGATGAGGTTAGTACCTGTGAAAAATGTTTGTTGCAGAATTCCAGAAATGATAGTTAGTACACACAATTTTTTTAATATAAGGTACTTTATCCCTGCAATTTAAAACTTCCTACTTATGATTTTTCATTGATTTTTTTTGTGTTGAGAAAGAGTACAATAGCAATTTTGAAAATAAAAAATTTATTACAAAATATATGTTAAGGAATTGGCATATAGAGCTACAAATTTTAATAGAGTTTTAGCTTTAGTCAGATAATTGAAAACATTCTGATTTTTTCAATTATATATTAATAAAACTACAAATATACTGAAATTCAAAACTATTTTAATAGAAATGACAGCTATGAAATGTAATAGGATATGACACAGTATTAAATCACTTAATAAGCTGAGAAAAAATGTAAAACAATTATTTCATATAGTATTTGGATTATTTCTATTCCTGAAAATTCTAAATCTGTTGGACTTATATTGGAAAGAGTGCTCTTGAATAAAAGCTTCTGCTTTGATTGCTCACTCTATCACAGCTGCTCTCTAAATCTTCTAGTTTTTTTTTATTATTATTCCAGGGTATTGTGAGGGTACAAACATTCTAGCTACACTTTATGTCTTTGCCTCACCCAAATGTGGGTTAAAGGCATGCCCTTCCCTCCCTTTAGTGCTCCTCATGTCCTTTAGTTGTAGATTTGCCCCAAGTGCCTGTCAATCAATGAGTGGATTACTAAAATTTGGTATATGTTTACAATGGAATATTACTCAATCATAAGAAACGACAGTGATGTAGCACCTCTTATACTTTCCTAGATTAAACTTAAGCTCATTATCCAAAGTGAGGCACCACAAGAGCAGAAGAATGGGCTCCACTTGTACTCGCCATCAAATTGATACTAACTGATCAATGCTAGGGTGATCACATGGCAGAAATACTCTCTAGGGATTAGGGAGATGGGGGGGGAAATCTACAACTAAATCTTCTAGTACTTTCTAATTGCCAAATTTATTATTTTTTTCTGATTCTCATTTTAGAGGAGAATTGGTAATGATTTTAAGCCTATACAGTCAGTGTTCTTGCCATCTATTGGGTCATGCAAGGATTTAAATATCTATGTACACACCATGATATCCTTGTCAGAATACCTAACTCCATGGCTGGAGTAAGGAATATTTATTCTTGGTACCTGGGGTTGCTATTGACACTGACTCTAAAGAATTCTTGCATTAAGTTTCTGGTAAAGAAGTAGGATTTCATAGCTATCTGAATTAATGAAAACTACCAGATAGCCTATGGTAACTGAGAAGTAGCCCACCAAGATATACCCGATAATATGCCAAAAATCACTCATGGACAATTTGAGTGAGCATGTTAGAGATTGACATTTGGCTTTATCAGCCAATCAACCTTCCTATGTCTTTCAAAAAACAATCTGATGGCTGGGCTGGAAGTATACTAATGGATAGATGAACAAAATGTTATTCTTTTAAGTCAAGCAATGTGCAGATAGAAATTGACTGCTATCACTCTCTGGAAATTTGATCACCAACTGTTTTTGTTTTTTTTTTTTAAATAACCAACTGATTTTGATCCAGGAACACAAAGAGATGTGATAGAGAAAATAATTTAGTAGAAGGTACACTGTGGTTCATTTTCTGAGACTAACAAAGGTAATATTTATATAAACAATTTGGCCCAGGATAAATGACTATTTCCATTTCTTTATCACCGGAAAAAATGATAGAAGCATATGAAGTAGCAGTTCATTGAAAGGAAAGGAAGGGACTAATCCTTTACTTGTGCTGAGATGCTGTGCTTCTGTGTATATCCAACACATGGCTACAACTGTTAGGAAGGCTCCTTGAATTAATGCTTCCCTGCCATGAAATACACATAGAACCAACAGTTTCATTATAGTCATTAATACATGTGCAAAGAGTAAAGACTTGAGGTCACAGAATCAAGTTCACATTGAATTCATCAAATTCTTTATATTTGCAGATAAACAGATTCATTTTTATTGTAGTTGTAATTTCTACCTTATGATAAGAAACCATGTTTTCAATCTCAAAAGTATGAATATATAGCACATTATTGCCACAGATTGCTTTTTCTTTGAGCAAATGAGAAGCTCCTTACATGGGCAAATCAGATTGAAGACCACAGTTGCATTGGTGGTAATGATGGTAATGATAGGTCTATAAAGATGCTGGAAATTGATAGGAAACTAAATATAACTTGCTGAGTGGTGATTTAGACCTGGAAAGATAATCTGCAATGAATGTACTGCTCTGTCTTTCCTCCCTTATGAAATTTTGAAAGCACAGGTTGAAAACTACTGACTTATTGCCTCATGAATTCGTTTCATGAATGACATATATTGAAATTGAAAGCACAATTACATGAGTAGCCCATTCCATTGTACATGGTAATAAGGGAGCTATTACTTAATTTTGCTGAACACCTGTCAAGAATTGCTCTTGAAATCAGACCTGTGCACACTTGTGCTCTACCACAAGGAAAGCAGACTTATTCTTTATAATAGGAATAGCAAGTCATGCTCCAGAAACATGTACCTGTCCCCTTCTCCATGCTCCTGTGAAAGGAACTTCAGGGCCATGTGAAAATTAAGAGCTGGAAATCCTGGGGTATAAAATAGGAATAGTGAATTCTTCTTTTTTGATAAATTATTGCTAGAATTACTCAGAGTTGATAATTGTATCAGTCAGGCTAGATTAAGCAATGCTGTGATGATGCCCAAAACCCCAGTGGCTTTAAAGAACAAGGATTTATTTTTTTGCCCAAGTTATATGTCCACGGACAGCTGTAGCTCTTCCTTATGGTCCCCTTTCCTTCCCACTTTGGAACCCAGTGTAACATAGAGGCTGCTTTTAAGAATATATACTGTCATTCTAGTGACTGAGGGGGAAAAAGCAAGGTGGGAGACCAGTTGATAGTTTTTAAAACTTCTGCTCAGAAGCAGTACATGATACTTTCATTGACCAAAGTACCAATGGGGACTTTGTTCATGGGCCCTTTACCCAAGCATGGAAAGGTCAAGGACTAAGGCTGACTGCTCTCAAACAAATGAGTCAACCTAGCCTTCTTAGTATTGTCTCCTCTGTGCTAGATACTCTTTAGGCAACACTAAATATAAGATAATAAGATTCATACCTTTCTACTCACTACCACACAAACTTGATGAGTTATTGGGATTTTTTTTTATTTGTATCAGTTGATATCAACTTTCAGCTCACTTTCACTTGATTTTTGTACTGACAGGACAACAGTACCCATGTTGGTTCTCTATATATCTCACTCCTAGGAGCACCACAGTTTGTTGTTAACCATCACCACAGATCCTTGCAAATCAGGAACTCTGGTTGCCATTTCAAAATTATTGCCTGTTATGAAAATTACGAACACCTTGCCTCTGACAGTTAGTTGCTGTCATCGGACTTCTGCTGACTTGTGGCATTCCAGAATCTTATCCTTTCTCTTGCTTATAAAGAACCCAACAACTTTCCCTACTATCAACTCTGACTCACAAAGGAGAGTCATAACTGAGCTTTCTGGTAATGCCAGGGCACTCACCATTTGATCATTTTTTATTGCTTTCATGAAAGAAGTGTCCTCTAGGTCCTCCTAGAGGGGCATAGACAGCCGCTGTAGAGGTTATACTAATTAGCAGTCCCACCCACAGTGAATAAGCGATTCTTTTTCTCTGCATCCCATTACCATGTATTGTTTTTAGACTTTTTAATAAAAGCTATTCTAACTAGAGTAGGATTATATCTCACTGTGGTTTTGATTTGCATTTCCCTAATGATTAGTGACATTGAACATTTTTTCATGTGTTCATTTGTCATTTATCTATCTTCTTTCGAAAAGCTACTGTTCATGTCTTTTGCCCATTTTTTAATAGACTTGTTTGTTTTTCTTGCTGTTTTGCTTGAGTTCTCCATAAATTCTGGTTATTAGACCTTTATTGATGCATAGCTTGTGAACATTTTCTCTCATTCTGTAAGTTGTCTGTTTGCTCTGTTGATTATTTCCTAGCTGTGCAAAAGCTTTTTAATTTAATCAAGCTCAATTTACTTATTTTCATTGTTGCTTTGATTGCCATTGGTGTCTTCTTCATAAATTCTCTGCCTAGACCAACATCTAGAAGAGTTTTTCCAACATTTTCTTATAGCATTCTTATGGTTTCATGCCTTACATTTAAGTCCTTCATTCATTTTGAATCAATTTTTGTGAATGATGAGAGATATGGATCCTGTTTCATTCTACTGCATGTGGTTATCGAGTTGTCCCAGCACTATTTATTGAATAGAGCTTCTTTCCCCCAGTGTATATTGTTGTCTAATTTGTCAAAGATCAGTTGATATATGGATGGCTTTTTTCCTGGGTTCTCTCTTATGTTCCATTGGTCTCTGTCTCTATTTCTGTGCCAATACCATGCTGTTTTGGTTACTATAGCTTTGTAGTATAGGTCAAAGTCTGGTAAGGTGATAGCTCCAGATTTTTTCATTTTGCCTAAGATTGAATTGTCTATTTGGACTTTTCTCTGATTCCAGATGAAGCTTAGAATTATTTTTTCTATATCTGTGAAATATGATCTTGATATTTTGATGGGGATTGCATTCAATCTATAAATCACTTTGGATAATATGGACATTTAATGATGTTGATTTTACTGATGGATGAACATGGTGGATTTGCTTGTGTCATCTGTGATTTGTTTCTTCAGTGCTTCATAGTTCTGTTTGTAGAGATCTTTCACCTCCTTGGTTATGTATATTCCAGGGTATTTTATTTTTGTTGTATCTATTGTGAACGGTATTGAGTCTTGAATATGACTTTCAGCTTGACTGTTATTGGTGTATAGGAATGCTAATGATTTTTGTACATTGATTTTGTACCTGAGACTTTGCTGAATTTATTTATCAATTCCAGAAGTCTTATGGGGTGGATTCTTTGAGGTTTTCTAGATATAAGATCAGATTGTCACCAAAAAGTGATAGTTTGACCTTCTCTTTTCTGATTTGGATACCCTTTATTTCTTTCTTTTGTCTGGTTGCTCTGGCTAGGACTTCCAGCACTATGTTGAATAGAAGTGGTGAAAATGAACACACTTGTCTTGTTCCAGTTCTTAGTGGGAATGTTTTCAACTTTTCTCCATTCAATTTTATGTTGGCTGTGGGTTTGTCATATGTGACTTTTATAATTTTGGGATATACTCTTTCTCTGCCTAGTTTGTTGAAAGTTTTTATCATGAAAGAGTGCTGGATTTTTTTAATGTTTTTTCTGCATCTATTGACATGATCATATCATCTTTGTTTTCTCTCTGATTATGTGGTAAATCACATTTGTTGATTTCTGTCTGTTGAACTGTCCTTGTTTCTCTGGAATGAAGCCTACTTGGTCATGGTGGGATAGCTTTTGATGTGCTGTTGAATTCAGTTTGCTGGTATTTTATTGAGGATTTTTGTATCTGTATTTGTAAGTGATATTGGTATGTAGTTTTCTTTTTTTGTTGTGTCTTCTCCTGGCTTTGGTATCAACGTGATATTGAGTTGTTGAATGAGTGGGAAAGAATTCTCTCCTCCTCAAAGTTATGAAATAATTTCTGTATTATGGGTACCAGCTCTTCTTTTTAGGTCTGGTAAAAATTGCCTGTGGATCCATCTGGTCCAGGGATTTTTTTTGTTGTTTTTGGATGATTTTTTTTTTATTATTGCTTTAATTTTTTGCTCACTATTTGTCTGTTCAGGAGTTCTATTTCTTCCCAACTGAGTCTTGGTAGGCTATGTGTTTCCAGGAATTTGTTTGTTTCCTCTATGTTTATGAGTTTATGTGAGCAGAGGTTTTCATAGTATTCACGGATGATATTTTGTGTTTCTGTGATATCAGTTGTAATATACACTTTTTATTTCTGATTGAGCTCATTTGGGTCCTTTCTCTTCTATTCCTGCTTTTTCTAGCAAGAGGTGTATAAGTTTTGTGTATCTTTTCAAAGATACAAATTTTTGTTTCATTCATCCTTTGTACCTTTTTTGTTTTGTTTTCCATTTCATTTAGTTCTTCTCTTACCTTAGTTATTTCTTTTCTTCTACTGGCTTTGCATTTGGTTTACTCTCTATTTTCTAGTTCCTTGAGATTTATCATTAAATTGTTGATTTGGGATCTTTCTGTCTTTATTTAATGTAGGCATCTAAGGCTATGAATTTTCCTTTAGGGCTGCTTTTGGTGAATCCCATAGACTTTGGTAGCTTGTGTACACTTTGTCATTCAGTTAAAAGAATCTTTTGGTTTCTGTCTTAATTTCATTACTGACTGGATAATCATTCAGAAGCAAGTTGTTTAATTTCCATGACTTTGTGTAGAAGTGAGTGTTTCTCTTGGAGTTGATTTCTAGTTTTATTCAAGTGTGGTCTGAGAAGACACATGGTATGATTACCACCATCTTTTTGTATTTGTTCAGACATATTATATGGCCTAAGATATGATCCATCTTGGAGAAAATTCCACACGCTGAAGAAAAGAATGTATACTCAGTAGCATTTGGGTAAAATATTCTGTAAATGTCTATGAGGTTCATTTATTCTAGAGTCCTATTTAAGTTCAGTGTTTATTTGTTTTCTCCTTGGATGATCTGTGCAGTTCTGTCAATGGGATGTTGAAGTCACCAACAATTACCATGTTGCTATTTATCTCTTTGTTTACATCTAGTAGGGTTTGCTTTATGGTTCTGGATACTCCTGTGTTAGATGCATAAACATTTAGGACTGTTATTTCTTCTTATTGAATTTCTCCCTTTACCATAATATAATGACCACCTTTGTCTTTCTTTAATATTGTTAATTGTAAGTCAATATTATCTTATAAGATAATGACTATACCTGCTTTCTTTTGGTTTCCATTTTCACGGAATATTTTTTTGTATCCCTTCACCTTGAGTTTGTGTGAGTCACTGTGCATTAGATGTGTTTCTTTGAGACAGCAGATACTTGGGTTGTCTTTTTTCATCCATTTAGCCAGCCTATGTGTCTTGAGTGGTGTGTTCAACTGTTCACGCTGATTGATAGAATTGATATATGGGGTGATGTTCTTCTGTTCATCCTGTTGGGTAGTACCTTATTGATTTTTTTTACTTTTGTGCTATTTTATGTGGGCTCCAAGCTTTACCTTTTAGATGATTTTACCCTGTTTTTAACAGCTCTTATAAAATTTGAATGCATAAGACCAAAAAATTTAGTGTTGTCACTCAAGGCTTCCATACCTCAATAGATCCTCATCTTCTAAATTTCTAAAATTCTGAGATAGTATGGCATAATGATCATGGTTTTGAATCAAGGTTGCTTTTTTTTTTTATTTGTATTTTCTGATTTTAAGACAAACTATACATATTACTTTTTAAATTAAAAAATATTTTAGCATTTCAATAATATAGAAGACTCAATTTCAAACATTGCCATTAATTAAAAAATTACTAAGTGTGTAAATATTTACTTTCACGATGTGTGCAGTGACATTCAAGACCAGATATCACCCTGGGAGTCAGGTTGCTTTTTACTCCAGACTCTCCAACTAACTAGGTATATGCTCTTCATTAAGTCATGCAATTTATCTCAGCCTGTTTCTTTTTCAATAAAATGTAGATCTTAATCATAGTTATCCACAAAGAATAAGGGCTCAACAAATTATTATTAGTACCATTTTAGTATTTTGCTAATTTATTTTTATTTTTAATCATTGTATATATTTATGGAATACAATGTGTAATGATTAAATTAAGGTAATATATTCATTATCTCACTTATTTATTGTCTTTTGTGGTGAGAATATTTGAAATTTACTCTTACAGTAATTTTGAAATGTACAGTATATTATTATTAACTATAGCCACTATATTGTAAAATAGATCTCAAGAATTCATTGCTCCTATCTAACTGTAACTTTATACACTTTGACCTACATCTCTAAATTCCCTATACCATCCCTCCCTTAGCTTCTGGTGACTCCAATTCTACTCTATATTTTATGAGTTATACATTTTAAATTCCACATGTAAGTGACATCATGAGATGTTTGTCTTTCTACACCTTGCTTATATTTCACTTAACATAATATCATTCATGTGGTTGTAAATGATAGGATTATCTTATTTTTAAGGCCAATTTTTATTTCATTGTGTACGTATACCACATCTTCCCTATCTATTTATCCACTAAAGGACACTTAGATTGATTCTATATCTTGGCTGCTATTAGTAATGCTTCAATGAACATGATAGTGCAGATCTCTCTTTGACATACTGATGTCAAATCCTTTGGATATATACCCACAGTGGGGTTGTTGGATCATATGGTAGTTTTATTTTTTGAGGAACCTCCATACAGCTTTCTTTAGTGGCTATACTAATTTACAATATCACCAACAGTGTACAATGGCTTACTTTTCTCCCAGTCTTCACCAATGCTTATCTTTCATCATATTTTTGGTAATAGTTGCTGTAACAGGTGTAGTATTAATTTACAATTCCCTAATGATTAGTGATGTTGAACATTTTTTCATATACTTATTGGTTCTTTGTAATGTCCATTGAGGAACATCTATTCAGATTCTTTGCCCATTTTTAATTGGGTTATTTGTTTTTTTGCTAATGAGTTGTTTGAGTTTCCTTTATATTTTATATATTAACTCCTTATGAGAGGCACAATTTGCAAATATTTTCTCCCAATCCATAGGTTGTCTCTCCATTCTGTTAATTGCTTCTTTTGCTGTGCAGAAGCTTTTTACCCGTAAGACCTCATACTGAAAAACTACTCAAAGAAAATGCAGAGGAAAAGCTCCATAACATTGGTCTGGGCAATGATGTTTTTTGGATATAATCTTAAAAGCACAGGCAATGAAAACAAAAATAGACAAATGGGAATATGTCAAACTATTGCTATTTTTATGATCATGATTTCCAATATTATCCTATGTATAAATAAGGCTTATGGATCTTTTATGTATAAATGTATTTCTTTTATATATCTGTTTTTATTTTTTTGTTTGTGTTAGGTTAATGTCAACAGTGACATAAAAATTTTTTTGTTCTTTTTGGGAGGTTCTTATTTTATTTAAAAAATCGTGAATTCAAGGAATTTGATAAAATTAAGAAGATTCATGCGATTGGAAAACGAAGAAGTGTGATGTGATTTATTTAAGTAGAATAATGGTAAGTAATATTAATTAATACTAAGTATTGTAAATGAATCTGTCTTAGATGGTGTATTATATATTAATGGGAAAGGACAAATAAGTGTTGTCAGATCCACAATCAATAAATAGCTTTCATAAAATTGACAAAAAAAGGGGGAAGAATCCAGTCATTACAACATGACTCGGTTTTATGTTAAGGGAAATCAAGAGCCAAAATGTTTGCTCTCAAATTATCTGAAATATATACACCTGCTTGAATTACTATGAATACATGACAATAATTCAACCTATTATGAAATTACTATTAGAAAAAGACTCATGGAATAAAGGGATCTGAATTAAATATATTTCATGCAAAGAGTAGATAGTTGAATAACTCTTACAATCACACTTTATTCCAAGCTATGTGTTTCAATAGAAATATTTTCTAATATAACCTGGCTTGTTGTATACCACTGGAATTTTAATATTAGAGTTTCTGAGATTTTGGTGGGTTTACAAGCTCAATAGTAGTCATTTTACTGAAATATGATGCACCAGAGATTCCACAGTAAGAAAATTCTCTCAGGTATACTTATAACTACTGCTTCAGGGATATTTTTGAAGAAGCGCATCTCTAGTGAGTGGTCTTTTGCAATTTCACTTTGATTATATTGCCTCAAAGGTATACGAAAGAAGTTTAAAAAAAATATTTAAGTGCAACTTCACAAGAAGCCTTTTTAAATAAATTGTTAGCAGAAAACAAGGACAGGAAACACAAATAGGCATGCGATAGAGATAAGATACATTTTCCAAAATGAATAATCACTTAGAATATGATGCAAAATAGTTTGATGAAAATAGCAGCATGGCTGCAGCTTCACACTAAAAAAAAATCTTCACAGGTATATCACATAGCAAACTATGGAAATGCTTTGACAACTACACTACTGATTTTTAATGAATTACACAAAATAATGACAGTAACCATATATATGATCTGGCTAAATCTCAGTTCTTGTCTAAAAGACAATTTATACAAGATTTTGATGACACTTAGCTTTATATGTTAAAACTCGGAAATAGACGATGTTCCTTTCTGACCTTTTCTAATAATTGTCTGTTAAAATAGAAGGAGTGTTCTGCTGATTATCTGTATTTATAATACATTCTGTGGTACATAATAGTGAATTTCTTTTAGAAGTAGGTAATGAATCATTGATCAAATTTTTGTGTTTTTTTATATTCAAGCAATGTCGGTTGTTAGAAATTCAGAAGTATGCATAGATATATCTAATAAATTTATCATCTATTTGGTCAAGTTTCTTAAAATCAAATAACTTCAGTTTCTTATCTGTGAAATGGCCAAAATAATATCCCTATCCACTAAGACATCAAACTATCAGGATTCTTATATAAAATTGATGGAAACTGTGCAAATTCCCTGGGACCAAATGTTTTGTGGAGTGTGTGCATGTGTGTCCGTGTTTGAGAGTTGTTTGCTGAGAATCCAAGAATGTAAATTCAGGTCCAAGTAGTGTCATAATTGGGGAAGTTACTTTTTTCATTTGTGCCTTTATACTTCCTCATATAACATGGGTGCATCTTTGCCAATTAGATTGCTATAAAATTTTAGAAAGAACAAGGGTTGGGGGATATATCTTATCAGAAATTAAAATTTATATTAAAGCAAAAATTATTAAGATAGTGTAGCATTTGTTGCTGGAGTAGGGAAAATAATCAATAAAATAGAAAAGAGAATCCAAACATATCTCACACACATTCTGAAATTTGATATGTGACAGGTGCCATTGTACATCTATAGTAAAAGGAAAAGTTGCACACTAAAGACAATTAATTTTAAACATTTGGAAAAGAAATCTGAGAGAATATCTTTTAAAGTGTTAAGGTAGAAAAGGAACTTTTAGCCAAATCATATAAATTAAAAATATAAAATAAAGTTTTAAATACAATAGAGAGAATAAAAAATAAGACCAAAACTGTAAGAAAGTCTTTGCAAAACATATAATTTACAAGTGGTTAATGTCACAATGAATACAACATTTTTTATAAATTGATTTTTAAAAAATATAATAGAAAAATGGACAAATGATATAAAGAGACACTTCACAGAAAAAAAAACAAATGATTGATAAAAAATGAAAATGTGTACATAGTAATTAGGAATTAGAAAATAAAAAAAATTCTTTAATTTTATCAGAAAGAAGTTCACAGGTCTGATAAACTCTATTGTGATGTAGAATAATAGAAACTCTTATACCACGTTGTACCATCATGATAAAAAAATTAGATATTATGTAATGGGGTGAGAATTGATATTTCTGACATAAGTCTTAGAAAAACTTGCATAGGTGCAGTAGGAGGGAGACCTGTACATGACTATGCAAAGTAGGACAGCCATAAACTGGAAAAACAAAAAAGCTTAATGTTCATTAACAGGAGAATGGATTAATATATTACAGTAAAATTTAGAAACTTTAAAAAGAAGAAAAAAAATTAAAGTTTTCTAAAGAGAAAAAGCAGGTTAAAAAAAAGAACAGAAATTTCTTTGAGTTCACATATTATGACACAAGACAGAAATGATCCAAGAATGAAACTAAAATCTAGAATTTTATAGCTACAATAAATAATATAGACAATTATTTACATGAGAGAGAAAATAAAGTTACTTTTGGGCACACAATTTATAGAGTAGAAAAAAATGTTTACAAATATTTTTGGAAAAAATTTCCAGCAAGAAAAAAAAGAACAAAAATATAACTTGAATCAAAGGAGGAGAATCATAGAATGAAAGGGAATTGGAAGCTTGTTCAGTTACATATCTTTTTCATTGGGAAGCTATAGATATTGATATACTTAAGAAACTAATAGGAAAACAAAACAGAAGTAGTAGTTTTAGTAAGCCAAGGATAACAAACAGAAAAATAATCACTGAGGATGTGTATTGGATAACAGTAGAAGAACACTGAAAATTTATTTGCTTGGTCAATGAAAGAGAAATCATGAAAAAAAGATGGCTAAGATAAACCTAAATATAAGGAAATTAAGTAAATATGAATAGATTAAGCTAAACAAGAAAAAATTTCTTAGAATTCATTAAAAAAATTATTTTAGCAATATGTTACTTATGAGAAATGCAAATAAAAACCACAGACAGAAAAATGGAAGGAAACTAATAAGCCAAACACATATAATCCAAAAGAAAACTAGGGTGGAAATTTGATGATTAGCCCAAAATTAAAGATATAAAGTGGGATTTTATATACATACACACACATAATATTTACTTGGAACAATCAATTGAAAATATATAACAATAATGAACATATGTGCTCATCAATTACAATTTGAAACTTTATAAACTAACAAATTCCAGGAAAATAGAGGAAATTAGTTAAAGCAATAGTTGTAGTTGGAAATTTTAATACACTCTTTTTTGAAATAACAATAAAGTGGATCAAAAATAGTTAAAGATATGGAAGATTTTAAAAACACTTGATTTAATTGTAGTTTATTGATAGAAGTTTGGCTTATGTCTTGGCATGATTCCAAATTTTCTCTCTAAAACCAAATACCCAATGCTTGATCAGCATCATTTCTGACATCATTTGTCTGTAATCAATATGTAGCAATACCAGTAGTGTGAATAAAGCAAGTGCTTCAGATCTATTGTCTATTTCTGAATATTTATATTCAAATACAGTTAAGCATTTCAGACACAGCTTGCAGTAAAAATCTCCTCATGTGTTTATATGTCGAAATTCTATTAGAATACTTAATATGTTTACTATTACAAGAGCAAAATGCTGAATTAACTAATAAGACACTGAAAAGTTGTCTATGATATGTGCAAAAGCAATTATTAAAAACTTTCAAATATTTAAAAGAATCAGAAAATTGATGGTTAAAAATAAATGTTCAGAAGTCCTTAGCTAAATAACTAGAGAGAAATATACCTTCTTTTAGCAAAAAAAAGCTAATACAAATATAAAAGACACAAGGCATATTAATAGAAATTATATTAAATCATAGTTCTAATATTTTATTCATAATATTAAATAAAATATTATTTAATAACTATATTTAATTAATCAGTGGTACAAGTTTATCAAGAAAATATATTATTTGAAAATTTCTCATCTTACATGACTGAACTAAAAGCACAAATTTCCAAATCAAATTTTATGAAGAAAACAATTTTTTAAAAGTCTGAGAATAATACCTATAAAAAATCATCTTTCATCGTCTCCTCTCATGTAGATAGATCTGTTCCCTCTCTGGAACATATTGTGCTTAATAAATCTTGGTGCTTAAAAAAAGTTCATCTTTGATGCAAACATGGTCTGGTTTATAAAGAATATGAAGAAAAAGAGTTAAATGAGGTACCCTAAACATACTTCTTTCACCAATCAATTCAACAGATTTGTATAAGAAAGCTTTAAAAAGATAATTTGTTAAAGCTCACGCCCTCTACTGCTCTGATTCCATTTACTTCATTGGGGTTTCCAATTCATTAACCCCATCAACTCTTCACCGTCTCGTGTTCCATTTACATCTTTTTTTTTTCAATACAAAGTAAACTATCTTCTTCCTGCCCCCATTTAATTAGGGCAGCTACACTACAGGCATTAGAAAAAGCAAATGGGTAATTTTCAGATTAGTGGGGAAGATACATACATGTACACACAAAGATGGTATAATAGGAATAGGGGTTGCACAGGTAAATACTGTACAAACATTGTTACCAAAGAATGATGTCTGAGCTGACTCTTGAAAGACAAGAAGAGGTAGCCAGTATTCAGACAGGTATTCTTGAATCAGAACATGATTTGTGCTTCCCCTGAGAGCAGGTGCAGGTAGCCAAGGATGGTAGAGCATCTTTACTTCTCTTATTGCTCAAATGAAATTCCGATTCTATGGTCCATTGATATTATCACTCCCACTTGACTCCCTTCCCCCTCTCTTGCTTTTCCCATTTGCTTGGCGAAACTACACAGTTTATTGAATCCAGAGATTTACATCCGGAGCCAGCTGAATATGACTAGATAAAAACATCAAACCTCATAAATGTGTCCCATTTTAGATTCATGATTATAAACCTGAAAGGGTCCCTTAATACTCCAGGGAAATCATATTACATGTCTCTGATCCATTCAGTCAACCACTTTCCCAGGTAAATATTTCACACCTCGTCTCTTCAAACTCCAACATCTCCTCTTACATTCTCTTTATTAACTGATGACCTTGTTTCCTACTTGATTGAGAAAACCGAAACAATCAGAATAAAACTTCTACAGACACTCTAACCACATCTACTCACTTTTAGGCATCTACACCCACATACTCTGACTTCCTGTCTATGAACAGAGATGAACTATTCATATGCCTCCTCAAGCCTATTTCCCCATCCTCTCTTGCCCACTGAAGACAACGCTACAGTAATTCTCCCTTTTCTCCTCTGTATCACCACTGTTTTCTCTCTACTGGATCATTCCCTTGGATGGGAGACTGTGAGGGATAAAAAATTACTTATTGAGCACAATGTACACTGTTCCAATGATGAGAACACTGAAAACCCTGACTTCACCACTGTATAATTCATTCATGTAACAAAAAATCTTGAACCCCTAAATCTACTGAAATAATTTTTTTAAAAAATGTTACTATTTCTTCTTCTTTAAAAACAAAAACTATTTAACACTAAGCTTTACTTTAAAGCAAAAAAAAAAAAAACTCCAAAAAACAAGAAAACTTTACTTACCACAGCTAGTATTTCTTTTCTCTTCTATTAGCAACATTCTTGTATGTTTAATTGCTCTACTTCCTTGATACTCATCTTCTCCTTAGCTACTTAAATTAGAATTTTCTCCTCAACATTGTACTGAATGCTCTTGTCAAAGTCCTTAGTGAACTGGAAGTATTATTTTGTCTTGAGCAGAAATCTTTGATTTTGGCATAGTAAAAGTAGTAGTAGATCTTAGTTAGCATTTATTGTGTGCCAGCATCGTTTTAAAACTTTTACATGAATTAAATTATTTAATACTCATTTTATAGATGAGGAAACTGAGGCACAGAGAAGTTAAGGGATTGTCCAAGTTCACTCAGCTTGTATGTTGTGGAGCTCATACTGTTAACCTATAAATTTTTTATCTTATGATTTGTGTTGTTGAATTTATTTTTAATGATACTTTACCTGTGCCTACCATCGTTTGATTTCATCTAGACTTCACCTTTACATGTTGATAGGGTGAAGACTCCGTTTTATTTACCATCTATTGCACAATTTTTCCTTTTCATTTTGATTTTGGTGTCATTTTAAATTTTTTAAAAATTCTCCCTTATGTGGATCTATCTCTAGTCTATTCTATTAGTTTATTTGTCCACTCTTGAGTCAATACTACTCTGATTTACTACTATTGTTTGGAGGTGTGTCTTGATATATGACAGGGCAAATTCTCTACCTTTCTTTTTTTATGGCTGATTTTGCTAGTCATGTGTCTTTATTATTCTATGTACATATTTAAAAACATTTAAGAGGTACAAGTGTTTTTTTGTTACATGGATGGATTGTAACATACTGAAGTCAGAGCTTTCAGTGTACCCATCACTAGGATAGTATACATTGTATCTGATAGGTAGACTTTTGTCCCTCACTCCTCCCCTCGTTTTCCCCCTTCTCTGTTTCCAATGTACACTACACCTCTGTATGACCATATATAGCCCTTGTTTAGTTCCCACTTTTAAGTGAGAATATGTAGTATTTGTTTTTCTATTCCTGAGATACTTCACTTATGATAATGTTCTCCAGTTCCACACAAGTTGCTACAGAAGACATTATTTGATTTCTTTTTTTGGATGTGTAGTATCTCACATTTTCTTTATCTATTCATGAGTTAATGTGCAAGTAGATTGGTTCCATATCTTTGCAATTGTAAATTCTGCCATGATAAACATTTGGGTGAAGCTGTCCTTTGATATAATGACTTATTTTTTTTTTCAGTACATACTCAGTAGTGGAATTGCTGGATTGAATGCTAGTCTATTTTTAGTCCTTTGAGAAATCTCTGTACTGCTTTCCATAGAGATTATACTAGTTTACATTCCTACCAACAGAGTATAAGCTTGCCCTTTTTACTGCATCTGTGCCAACATCTACTATTTTTTGACTTTTAAATAATGGCCATTCTGACAGAGATAACAGGGTATCTGATTGTGGTTTTAAATGGTATTCCCCTGATCATTAGTGATGTTGAGCATCTTTCATATTTTTTCAGCCATTTCTCTACCTTCTTTAAAAAAAAATCTGTTCACATCTTTTGCCTACTTTTTGATGTTTTTTTTTTTTTCTTGCTGATTTGTTTGAGTTCCTTGTAGATTCAGGATATTAGTCTTTTGATGGATGTATAGTTTATGAATAATTTCTCCCATTCTATAGGTTATCTATTAACTTTGTTGATTATATCCTTTGCTGTGCAGAAATTTTTAGTTTAATTAAGTACCATTTATTTATATTTGTTGTTGCCGTATTTGTTTTGGGGGTCCTACTTATAAATTATTTGTCTAGGATAATGTTTAGAAGAGTTTTAAAAATGTTTTTTTTTCCAAGGCATTAAACCTTAAGAATTCTAAAAGAAGATGTTGGGAAGACTCTTTCAGACATCGGCCTACGCAAGGAATTCTTGAAGAAGAACCCCAAAGTAATCACTGTAGCAACAAAAAAATAAATAAATAAATGGGATCTAATCAAATTAAAAAGCTTCTGCATTGCCAAGGAAAGTATCATTAGAGTGAATAGACAGCCCATAGAATGGGAGAAAATATTTGCTCTCTACACATCTGATAAAGGGCTGATAACTAGAATCTATCTAGAACTAAAAAAAATAAACAAGAAAAAAATCAAAAAAAAAAAAAAACCATCGACAAATGGACAAAGAAAATGAACAGAAACTTTTCAAAAGAAGACAGAATAATGGCCAGCAAACATATAAAAAAAAACGCTCAACATCTCTAGTCATTAGAGAAATGTAAATCAAAACCACAATGAGATATCACCTAACCCCAGTGAGATTGGCCTCTATCAAAAAATCCCAAAACAACAAATACTGGTAAAGATGTGGAGAGACAGGAACACTCTTACACTGCTGGTGGGACTGTACATTAGTGCAACCTCTGTGGAAAACAATTTGGAGATACCCTAAAGAGCTAAAAATAGAAATATCATTCAATGAATCCAGCAATAGCACTATTAGGCATCTACCCCAAAGAGCACAAAACATTCTATGATAAAGACATCTGCACCCGAATGTTTATGGCAGCACAATTCACTATTGCAAGGATGTGGAAATAACCCAAGTGTCCATCAATCCATGAGTGGATTATTAAAATTTGGTATATGTGTACAATGGAATATTACTCAATCATAAGAAACGACAGTGGTCTAGAACCTCTTATACTTTCCTGGATTAAATTTGAGCCCATTATCCAAAGTGAGGTATCACAAGATTGGAAGAATATGCTCCACTTGTACTCACCATCAAATTGGTACTAACTGATCAACACTAGGGTGCTCGCATGGCAGTAATACTCTCCAGGGATTAGGGGGATGGGGGGGTAAATCTGGAACTAAAGGACACGGGGAGCACTGTAGGGGGGAAGGGCATGCCTTTAACCCTCGCTTGGGTGAAGCAAAGACATAAAGTGTAACCATAATGTTTGTACCCTCATAATACCCTGAAATAAAAAAAAATGTTTTTTTCTAGAATTTTCATGATTTTGGGTCTTACATTTAAATCTTTAATCTATCTTGAGATAAATTTTATATGTGTTGAGGGAGAGGGATGCAATTTCATTATTCTGCATGTGGCTATCTAATTTTGCCAGCACCATTTAATGAATAGAGTGCCCTTCCAAAAGTGTATGTTTTTAACTACTTTGTCAAAAATCTAGTGTTTGAGGTTCTATGGTTTTAATTCTGTGTTCTCTATTCTGTTACACTGGTCTATATGTTTCACCAGTATCATACTGTTTTATTTACTATAGCCTTGTAGTATAATTTGAAGTCAGGTAATGTGATGCCTCCAGATTTATTTCTTTGGTTTAGAATTGCCTTGAGTATATGTACTCTTTGGTTCTATATGAAGTTTATGATTATATTTTCTAGATTTGTGAAAAATGACATTGGTATTTTGATGGAAATGCATGGAATCTGTAAATAACTTTGAGCAATATGGACATTTTAACAATGTTGATTCTTCCAGCCTATAAGAATGGGATGTTTTTCTATTTGTTGGTGTTGTCTTTGATTTCTTTCATCAGTTGTCTTTATAGAGATCTTTCAACTCCTTTGTTTAGTTTATTGCTAGATATTTTATTTTCTTTGTAGCTATTGTAAATGTTACTGAATTCTTGAGTTGACTCTCAGCTTGCCTGTTAGTAGTATATAGAAATTATGATTTTTTTACATTGATTTTGTAACATGAGACTTTACTGAATTTATGTATCAACTTTAGGGGTCTTCAGTGGAATCTTTACAGTTTTCTATACATGAGATCATATGGTTGGCAAACAAGGATAGCTTTATCTTCTCTTTCGCAATTTGAATTCCCTTTATTTCTTTCTCTTGCCTGATTGCTCTGGCTAGGATTCCCAGTACTATGTTGAATAGAAGTAGTGACAGTAGGCATTCTTGTCACATTCCAGTTCTTAGAGGGAATGATTTCAACCTTTCCCCACTGATTATGATATTGTCTGTGGGTTTGTCATATGTGGCTTCTATTATTTTGAGTATATTCATTCTATGCCTAGTTTGCTGAGGGTTTTTATCATCTAGAGGGTCTGGATTTTATTAAATGCTTTTTATGAATTTATTGAATTGCACATAAGGTATTTTCTTTTAATTCTGTTTATGTGGTTAATCACTTTTATTGATTTATGTATCTTGAACCATAATTGCATTGCTGGGATGAAACTCATTTCATCATGGTGAATTATTTTCTTGATGTGCTGTTGAGTTTGGTTTGAATGTATTTTGTTGAGAATTACTGCATCTATGTTCATAAGGTATATTGATCTGTAGTTTTACTTTATTTTTGTTGCATC
This sequence comes from Avahi laniger, assembly GCA_963575035.1. Taxonomy (NCBI): domain Eukaryota; kingdom Metazoa; phylum Chordata; class Mammalia; order Primates; family Indriidae; genus Avahi; species Avahi laniger. The sequence continues at coordinate 44,924 of CAUYSK010110587.1, forward strand.
CTTTTCTTGGCTTTGGTATCAGGATGATACTGGCTTCATAAAATTAGTTAGGAAGGATTCCTTCCTTCTAGATATTGTGTAACAGTTTCAGTAGAATAGGTGCCAGTTCTTCTTTGTAGGTCTGGGAGAATTCAGCTGTATGGGATGTATCCTTTTTGTTGGGAGATTTTTTTTTATTACTGATTGGATTCCGTTTTTAGTCTTCTTAAACAGAGTAACTACCAGGCAAAAACTTTGTATCCTACAAAACTCCGTTTCATAAATGAAAAAAAAAATAAAGTCTTTTCCAGAAAAGCAAACACTAAGGAAATTCATCAACACTAGACGTGTCATAAAGGATATGCTTAAAAGTGCTTTATACTTGGAATGGAACATACCCATCACCTGAAAGTTAAAGCACACAACTCTTATAAAACTGTAATACAAGGGAGAAAACAAAATAACTAGATATCACTCAACATGATGAACACATATCAATAGTAATATTGAAAGTATACAGTCTTAATGCTTTACATAAAATATACGGACTGGCTAAGTGGATGAAAAAAACACAACCCAAAATATATGCTGTCTGCAAGAAACCTGTCAAGCGTGGAAGGATTCTCATAGATTGAAGGTGAGGGATGGAAAAAAAAAATATTCCACGCATATGGGAAGCAAAAGCAAGCAGGAGTAGCTATCAGATAAAATAGACTTTAAATCAACAAAAAGACAAAGTAAAAAAAGACAAAGACAGCCATTATATAAAAGTGGGAATTCAGCAAGATATAATAATCCTAAATTTATATACGCTTAACACACGAACTCCTAGATTCATAAAACAAATTTTGCTAGATCCAAGCAAAGAAATAAAGAGCATCATCATTATATCTGGGAACTTCAACACTCCATTGTCAGAACAGGACAGACCATTGAGGCAGAAAATCAACAAAGAACCACTAGACCTAAATGAGAGTCAGGAAAAAATGGAACTATCAGACATTTATAGAATATTTTACCCTAAATCTATAGAATATACATTCTTCTTATCAGCACATATGACATTTTCTAAGATCATATGTTAGGCCACAAAACCAGTGTTAGCAAATTCAGAAAAATTGAAGTCATATTGTATATCTTCTCACACCATAGTGGAACAAAACTAGATGTAGATTCCAAGGGGAACTCTCAAATCTACACAAAATCATGGAAATTAAACAACCTGCTGCTGAATGATCCTTCAGTCGATGACAAAAATAAGATGGAAATTAAATAATTTTTCACACTGAACAACAAAAGAGACACAAGTTCCAAAATCTGTGTGATACAGAAAAAACAGTGTTAAGAGGGAAATACATAACCTTAGATGCTTACATCAAAAGGACAGAAAGATCACAAATTAACAACATAATGTTACAACTCAAGGAACTAGAAAAAGAAGAATAAACCAAACTCACAGCTAGCAAAAGAAAAACAACAAGTCTCAGAGCAAAACTAAATAAAATGAAGACCAAAAAATAATACAAAGTCTTAATTAAACATAAAGTTGGCTCTTTGAAAAGATAAACAAAAGTGATAGGCCACTGGCTAGAAGAGAAAAGACTCACATAAGTTCAATCAGGAATGAAGAAGGAGACATTACAACTAATACCACAGAAATACAAATATGATCCGTGACTACTTTAAAAACCTCTATACACACAAACTAGAAAATCTGGAGGAAATGGATCAGTTTTGGGAAACACATGACCTCCCAAGCTTAAATGAGAAAGAAATAGAAATCCTGAATAGACCAATAATGAATAACAAGCCTGAAACAGTAATAAAAAAAATTTCCCAATAATTTTTTTAATATTTAAGAAAATTAATTTGGAAGAAAGATATCATGTAAGTCATAGTAAAGGGATTGATGTAAAATGGATGTATGATGAAAAATAATATGAAAAGGCTATCAGAAAAGTGGTATATATAGCAGTCAAGTAAAGAAGATGTATGATACGTATAGTTGTAGCATACTGAGAAGAGAACCAAAGCTGTGGGATGAAATAAATATTTTAATCTATAATCTATAAGCTTTCCTGAACTAATTATGATGACAAATTGAAAAGGCAAAAGTTATTGGGAATTTAAAACTGCATGGCAAATTCTGAGACATACCCTAATATTAATAAAATGATTGAACTCTAAAGATTTTGAAAACATCTTTTGGGTATCTAGAAAAATGACTAACAATGAGCAGTCACTGATTAGAAAACATTCAGTATATAAAGGAAAGAAAATAAAATTAGTATCAGACTTCTTGGCTGTGATATTTTATGCCAAAAGAACTTGGAGCAACAATATTTATATATTTAAAAAATAAGATGTGAGTCAGGTATTTTAAATATGACCACACTTTTCTTAGATCAAAATCAAACATTTATGAAAATGGAAGAACTTTGAGAATATTGTTCCTGTGTGTCCCTACCTATGGACCAACTGGGAAATTAGATTTAGCTATTCAAGAAATGATTGATATAGTTTTAGCCTGATGAGTTCTGTTTATGAACATATAACATATTTAACTTTAGTTCTAGGATTAAATAATCAACATAAAGATAACAGAAAAGTATGATAATGGAGAATTAATGCCACTATCAAACATAAGAAGAGAATTGACAGAATCCGTGGAAAGTAAAATAAACTCATTGATTATCTCACAGGTATAAACTGGGACTAAAAAGTAATCGGTTTAAATTTGATACCAGAACTTGTGACTCAGTAGTGACTAAAAAAAGAGATAACTAAAGTTTACCTATTAGGAAATTAATGTAAACATACTCAATTAAAAAACAGTGTACTCGTTGCTAAAAATCAGAAGAAATATACATGGTGAAAGACTTTAGAGCAGTATGTGTATGTGTACAAAAGTATGACAAAATTAACACCAGTTCACATTACTGAAAAACAGGGTTCATGGGGAAATGATTCACTCTTGTTTTAAGACAAGAAATGTATAAGATGGTTCTGTAATGTCTTTTTAGTGCCAGAAAGTAAATAAGCTCTCAAAAACTAATATGGCCAAGTCAAAATGACAAAAAAGAAAAAAAAAAGCCATGCCATGAGTAAAACCTGCTGGTTTCCAAAATTGAGATAATTTAGACATAAAATAATGGCTACAGTTGAATCAAAACATATGCAATATATAAAAACCATGAATTGGCTGGAAGGTACAGTGTAATTTTGAATAATACTAATAATAATCGCTATGCTTCCTTTGTTCCTAATTATAATTGGACTGCTTTTATTGGTTTACCATTAATTTTTTTTTTCTATGTTTAATGTGCTACTAAGATTTGATTCAAAAAGTTAGAATTTTGTTTGGATTTTCTAAAAGGCCTTATAAGTTCATTATTATGCATATAATTTTTATTTAATTTGTGAAGAAATAAAATGTATCCTACTAATAAATTTATTAAATTTACCATCTATTTACTCTTAGAATAATTGCTACTCATTTCCTATCCTTGGAAGTATAAAACAACTTATCTATAAAACTATCTACAATAGTCTAAAAGTTTTTTTGATATTGCTCTGGATTTTGATCTAGTCATATATTTCTTCCTATATATTTTACTCTTTACATACTTGTATGTTTTAAATCAATAGTGATACTACTTTTGGTGAAAACAATAACAATTTTTAATTTGTATTTATTTTTACTTATACACTTGCTATCTCAAAATAGATTATTTAGATTCCAATTTTACTTTATCAGAGATTTTATGATTTATTTGATGTTATTTCACTATAGACATCAGATACCAAAATACTGTTGTTGTTAGCACAGTCTGCTTTGAACCTGATTACAAATTGTACCATAGGAAGGTAAAGAAGTTAAATTTTAGAAGTGCTATAAAAATACAATTATTAATCATTGATTCAAGGGTGCTGTAAGAAATTCAATAAGGGCCACTTTACAAGAAAATATACATGAGTCACCTAAAAGGTGATTGGTAATTGGGCCATATTTTTCAAACTTCCTCTTAAAAATTCTGATTCTTTGAACTATGTAAGAAAACACAGGAAAGAAGAAGTATAAAAGCAATTGTTTATTATTCTTTTAATGAAGCAAAGTATTTTGTGATCTAAGGAAGTCAGAATGTATATTTGTGTATTCTACTCTGTTGATATTTATTTACAAATCATATTTTTCATAAGTAATTGAACCCTGTTGCAAAACTCCTTAAAAAGAATATTTTATTATGGTACTAGAATATGGAATAAAATCATGCTACCCCCGAGAATGTTGACAAGGCTAGAGTTTATATCAGTGTCACAACAGTAAAAAAGATTGATAATATTGATCATTTTTCCTATATGGATTAAACATCTTCATTACTGCTTTTCATATTCATAAATTTTATTTAATTACTACACATATACTAGCTACTCACCAAAGCTGGAGTGAAACCTTTTGAGTAGTGATATGTCATGTAGATATTAGAGATTCACTGGCATCCCTAGACTACCTTATAAATATAGTAGACATTTAATAAACATTTGCTAATTGACTGATTTTATGATTATAAATTCTAAAATGTTTTACTGGAAAAATTTTATCTTTTGACAGCTCAAATAGAAATTTGGAAAATAAATTTTCCATTTATTTTATCATCATACACTCTCATAGTCACCTCAGCATCAGATGCATCTCCTTCTTTGGTATTTCTCAGGATGCCATTAATATGAATGTATTTAAATGATGTTTACTCACCTCAATCTATTACTTTCTGACATTGCCTTTTGATCTCTTCAACCTTGGTAACTATTATCACATTAAGCAACCTTTTACAATTATTAGTATTTAGAAAAGAATAACCCAAGGAGCAATTAAATGTGTTGGCCTTCTTGTAGTCTGTAATTTTCCCTTTTCCTATTAAGTAGTGGACTTACACTCTTCAGTGACATTCTTTTGATTCTCAGGCACTTACGGTAAGTGTTTCCTTGTTTCTTTTTATAACCTCTGCTAATCGGGTTTCATTCTGTGACTCTGTCTCATGACTTTGCCCTAACACTGACCAAGTAATTACTACTCTTACATTTTTACCTTGTAACTACATTTTCCTGACTTTTTAATGTAATTTCAATAGTGCCCTATACTCAAGTTAGGGCACTCTGGGTTTCTGAAGGTGATTTTCTGAGATGAGACATATAATCAAAGTCCCAACTACTTCTGTTCATAGCACTTATTGGAATACATTGTACACTAATCTTCCTGTACTTAAAAACATCAGAAATTTTAAAAATTCATTTTGAACAATAAATGAATACTATTATGAATATTTGACTTATTTTTTGAAGAGCAAGTTTCTGCTAAAAGATCATATTTGAATACATAAATATAATAATAAATGGACACAAAGAAGCCTAAACAATGTGATGATATTTGACAAGATTTTTTTGGTTGGATTTACATATATATATATATATATATATATATATGTACACACACACACTGTGACTGATTCTGCAGAGAGATAGAAAGAAAGAAAGAGAGAAAGAGAGACCTCAGCATAAAATGAAATATTTTTCATTGTCAAGTAAGGTATATGTTTCACACAATTCTAGATATAGTAAATTGTTCAAGTTTACTGAGACGTGTGTACGTGAAGAACTGTGGTAATGAAATTGAAGGTCGAGTAGTTCATACACTACAAAGGGGCAATCTTGATCTATTCCTTATTATTCAGCATGACCAGTCACATATCTGGCAGTGGGATGGGAACGTCATGAAACAATCTATTGTTTATACCCAAATTAGTTGGTTCAAATTAGTAACTCCAGGATGACTACCTTCTTGGGTACCTTAGGATTCTAGGACTTACAAAGTTGACCTCTTGGGTAGTAAACATCTCCTAGGGCATTTTGGTTCATGAAGGAAACCCATTGCATTACCCATTGCATTTAGAATTCAATTTTATTAATAGATTCACTAAAATTCTCTTCATTGTAATGCTAAGCTAGTACTTGTTGTTTAGCTTTTCTTTAACTTTCAGATTCTCTGAAACTTCTATTTGAAACACTGAAGAAAAAAAAAAATCTTATTTTCTTGTGGAAAATGGTAAGTGGGATTGATCAGTCAGCCTAAAATAGAATGTGCAGAGATATGTATTTTCTTTGATTTATGGCAATGTGTGTATTTCAGCTTAATGAAGATTTTACTTTTGGGAACAGAGAATGGATTGTAGTGTTTTGATGCTGAAAGACAAAGGGGATCTTGTTTTGTTCTGATTGGTTTCCCTGTTTAATCTCAGACAGTCTCAAAAAGCTGTGAAACAATAGTTAAATATTCTTTAAAAATGAGTCAATTTTTTGAAATATGTTATATAGAAACTAAAACAAGGAAACTTGCTTGGATTGAATTATGGAATATTTGATGTATTAAACATTGGCGAGTAACTCAGGTGGGAAAGAAATACAATTGTCCAGCAAAAACTTTGTCCCACTAGGCATCTTCTTATATTATGAATTTTTCTCATTTTTTGAAAATACAAAAGAATCATGATTGACAACTTAAAACCTAAATATGCTGCTGAGGCAACACCAGGGCAGCAATGGCTCAGGAGAGAGGGAAAGAGATCGAGTGACTGTCAATGATCATAATTGTGTGCATAGCACCGGTAGCTCTGTACATAAGAGTCTAAATGAAATGTCTCTTTCCATGGATCTTGAGACAGATGTGATCATACTGACAACCAAAAAAAGAGCTGCTTTATTTTTTTCTTTGAAACAAGAGTTTCTCTTTAGTTTCCTTTGTCAGCCACTTAGTAATGGTATCTTCCTGACTGAAGGGAATGCATGAACAATGTCTGAATGATCAGCATCCAAAATAAAACTAAGTAAACTTTGACTTTTGATATAAGCCTTTCTCTTTTTGCTACACAAAATTAATAATAGTCCATTTTAGAAAATTCACACTAGCACAAAATGAAATTTTTAAATTTTGCATAACTACATTATCCAGAGATAACCTCTGTTAATATGTTATTTATATCTTTCTAAACAATTATCTATTTATCAAACATATATCTAAATTTAATAATTTTAGATACAGTTGGGGCCATAGTCTGTATTTTTCATAAATTGTCATTTTTTAACTTAATGTGTTCACTAACAATTCCCAATTGTTTTAAAGATTATTTTCTATGATCATATTCATAGCTTTGGCAACTCAATCTTACAGATCTTCAGAGCTTATTAATAGATCAAACTTCTAAGAAAACACTTTATTTCTTAGGATCCAGAATAAGAATGTCTGAAGTTGTAAACGTTTCAGTGATAAGTGGAGAGCCATATTACTCATTTTTTTCTTTTTTTTCTGTCCTATTTGCTCACATCACTCAGATATCCTGCTTTTTGTATTCTATAACATTATACTTTATTGTGTGATTTTGTATCCCTCATTTCAAAAGGAATTAGATATGTATTCTTCTTTCAGATAGAAGTAACTCTCTACCATAGTCTTTTACAATTTCTTCCTGCTAATTTTATTAATGTGTCATTTGGAAAATAAAGATAACATTTATTTATAATAAGATACTTAAACTAATATGCTTTAATAATTAATGACTGATGATACCTTAAGAAACATTCTTAGTGTTATTATTATTTATTAAGGGGACACATTAATTTTTGTGGAAAGATGGCCTAATATTGTATAAAAGCATTCATTTTACACCGACATAGAGGAAACTTCAAATCATTGCATTGTGTGCATAGTATCATCTTGGACAAATTATTTAACTTTTGAGATTATTCCCTTACCTAAAATAATGATGCCTACTTTATAGGTTTTTTTATAAAGGGAGATAGGCTTATTTTGTAGGATTTTTAGGAAGTTTGGTGATACATTATTTATATATATATGTATATTTTTTTCCTAAGTATATAGCAGGTACTGCTAAAAAATTACAATGGAAGCCCAAGGCCAGCCACCCATAGACACGTAGTCAAAACTTAAGTCATCCTAATTTCCCTAAAATACTAACTCAAGCTCTATGTCCTTGTCAACATGATTCAATGAAATTAAATCAATCTTCTGTAGACAAATTAGCTTAACATCTCTGCTTGCCTTAAAAAGAATGTTAATATATAATGGCCAATCATAAAAAAGGCCAAAATATTTCCTCCTTTACGCTTGATAATTTGTGCTGTTACTGCTGTAATTGGGACCTCTTACTCTGGGTTGGAGGCCTCCTGGTTTGTGAACTGCTCTTTTGTACGCAATATAAATGTAAATATTTTTTCTGACTGAATCTGATTTTATTTTTGACAGTACTCGATGAATGACAGACACTATTGCAATTAGCAATCCATCTCTGTTCATTCTGTTCATGATGATCATGCTGCAGTAGCTCAATTTCTTTTCTTCCTCCTTTTTCTTTCTCTTGGTCCTTCTTTTTTCCATTTTTAGTCCCCATTAACCATAGGAGTGGGCTATACCTCTTTAACAAAAAGCTACTCAGAAGTCATACAGAAGTGATCCAAACATTATCCAGACATTCCATTTCCATACAGCACATTCTTTTATTCTTTCCTGAGGCCTATATCTGGTTACTTACCTAATTATATTTACCACAACCTTATTTCCAAACACATGGATTTCTAGTGTTAAATCTGAATTGTGTAAATATTTATATTCCCCTGGCCATAGTTCATTTAATGTATTTTCTTTGTAGTTAATGAGCATGTAACATCTTAAAATTCTATCTATATTCTAAAAATATAATATTCTGTTATTTACTCAACAAGTTATTTCATATAATTGATAAGCATTTCTTTTTCTTTGGTTTCACTCAAATACTATGGCTTTAAATATTTTTCCATGATTAAATGTTTGTCAAATACCACAACATAACTTTGATTAAAGATTCTTATTTACAGAAATAAGCAGGATATTTTCCAGGTTCCCAGAGAAAAGCAGAAAGAGAAAGTCAAGTAGGGCGAACATCAGGTTTAACATAAAACTTATAGAAGTACATTAAAGAGAAGAAGAGGGAAAACTACATGAAATAAAGCTCTGCCAGAGTGGAACAGTAGAAAGGTCACTTAGCTTGAAATTATAAAACCTGGGTTCAATTTCCATAACTGCTACTTACTCATGTTATGATATTATAGAAGCCACTTAATCTTGCTTAGCCTTTGAGATATTATGAAAGTCACTTACACTTTTTAACCTCAGTTTCCTCATTTATAGATTAAAGATAAATAATATCTATTTTGAATAACTGTTATGAGAATTAACTGAAGTATTGTACATTTAAGTTATTTATTTACTGACACTATTATTTTTAAATAAGCATTTGTTTTTTAAATGGTGAAAGGCAAGTAGGTGCTTTAGATATAGACATAGCACAGAGATGGGTAGAGAAATCAGATGTGAGGCACAATTTAAAACTGAATCACAGATAATTCATCTTATAGGCAATATGGTGCTTGAATGAACTCTATAATAAAGGTAAAGGAAATGAAGAAGAAAAAGACTTTATTTCGTGAAGGTCTTAGATACTTTTCTTGATGTCATATTTTATTAAATCGTTAGGAAAACTTGAAAGTAGGTTTTATTATCCCTGTTTCGCAGAGGATTAAATAGGTACAAAGTAAGTTTTCTAAATAACTTTAATATCACACAGCAAATGAAGAGGAGAAACTGGGACTCAGTCAAACTTGGACCATCATGCCAAAAATGTATTCTTCCTATCACACCACCATGCCAACACTAGAAAAAGACATGCAGACTTATAATAGCAGCTTATTATTTCATTTGCTCTTCTGTCAGCCAATAAGATAAAAAGGGGGGTAAAAATCTCCTTATAACCCCTCCTCAGTACAATTCCTAAGAAGAACAGGTTCTTAATAACACAGAATTTCAAATATTGACACCTTTGATGTGTTGTTCTCATGACAATATGTGGGAACCAAAAACTAAAATACTGTATGTTTCAAAAAAAGTATTCAGACTTTCTAATGAATAGACAGTTTCAAAAAATTACCAAAAGTGTAAATATTCGAGGATGATGGTAAAATAAAATCATTCTTTGGGATTGCGATGTGACCAAATTACCTAAAATATCTCTGCCCCAAATGGAAGACCTATTCTCCTGCTTTTTTACCAATTAGACTCTTGGGAAATAAAATGACAAATGAGGAACAATGAAGACCAAGGGGAGATGAATATAAGGAAAAACAAGAAAGACAAAACAACATACTAGGAATATGAAAACTTGCATTAATACTTCCATAAGAATATTACCTTGTTTTCCCCAATTTAGATTACATAGGATTCCTTTTGATTAAAGTAGCTGAAGTGTTAAAAATATATATGCATAAGAAAAATTAATTTAGGTCACAGTCTGGATTCAATTTACGAGCATAAAACTTTCTATTTGTCTCAAATTATTAAAGCTAAGAACTCTAAAGGAATCACAGAACTAAATTTAGGGTAGACCATTTCTGCATTACAATTTCTCCAGCTCCTGGAGGCTTAACTATTTGGTACCATGACTGAGGATGTGAAATGAACATATGATATGAAAGCATTATGATGTGTGATTACTTTGCATGTGGTGTGTGAGAGAGATTAACATTTGGCTTTTCAGATTCGTACATACTTTCAAGAAAGGTTGACAAAAAGCTTTCTTCTTTTTTCTCTGTTTCTAAATTTATTCCTACTAAGAGGTGAACCTTTATATGCTTGACTCTAATGCAAAGATCATAGTTATAGTACCTTTCTTAAGCTATGCAGGAAACATATGGAGAGCAGATTATTTAGGTTGTAAAAATACCACTTCAGATTTGGCTCACTTGACTTGTCATCCTTCCTGTCACCCAGTATTCTCTTTTCACCTACCATGTAAACATCACTTTGGAACAAGGTTTCGCTTCTTAAGGTGATGAGATCTCATGAGCTCTGTGTGTTTGTAGATGTGCACAAACATGCTGCAAAATGTGAACTTCTGTTTTGACATGAGAAGAAAGGAAGAACTGATTCCTTATTTTGTAGATATATACAAAGTTAACATTCATTTACTTTTAATTGAACTTCAAGTACATCAAAACAAAAGGATTTGATGGGGAAAGGGGCAGAGACAAAATTGATGTGATCATTGACATTGATGAGCATGAATCTACCACCCAAGAAAAGATAGATGGATAAAGAAGTTAAGTATAAGGTAGAAAGGTAAATATCAAACAAACAAGCAAACTCATAAAGTCTTCTGGAAAATCAAAGATTGGGGAAAAGTTCTTGCTTGGGAACCTAGAAGGCTTCCTGGAAAAGGAAGACTTTGAAAGGAGTCAAGAAAGATGCATGGGAGACAGACTGGGGTCTGAGAAACATAAAAGGATGATCTTGGTATCAAAAAACTATGATCACAGGCACAGAGACAAGAAAGATAAAAGAATCTTTGTTGAGTTGCAATTGCAATTGTAAAGTGAGAGTATGTGAAGCCTAGTTGTAGGAAGTGTTGGAAACCTCATACAGGGTATGTTGCAGAATCCTTCAAATGCCTTGCTCAGGAGATAATTTATTTCTAAGTCAATGGAAATCATTAAGATTAAAAAAAAATTAGATAAGAAGTATTTTTTAGGAAAACTATTTTTGTGACAATGTAAAGATAGATCAGACACAGAGAAGTTAGGGTGGGGAAGATCAATTAATAGGCTATGTCAGTAATCCAGAAAAGAAGGAATTAAAACATAAATTTGTATAATTATGGCAGGAAACAACAGAAAAAGGTTCTAACAAAATTATTGCAGTGAAAGACTGCACAACAACACAATGTGCTGGATGCAAATACAGTTGGAAAGGGATAGAAATAAAAAAAAATGACTCATGCTTAATACCTGGGGTGAGTGGAGGATCTGGATCGCTAATAAGTAATTGGTATTTGAGATCAATTCTGTTTACCTCACAGGTTACATTCTATCTTTAGAAGGAGGCAGGAATCAAGAAGTGTAAATTTTACAATAAGAAACATCAATATTTTACTGTGTTGAGAGAAATGAATAGTGGAGTTGTTGATCAGCTTGAAAAAGAGAAGAGACTTTTTTCTCTAAGTCAGTGGAGAAAGGAGGAGAGAATGGGTGAAAACAAACAGATATTTTCAGATGGGATATAATAAATTTGAGGGATATAAATAGCCTAGATCAGAATAAAGTTCAGGGTGAGATGATTTTCTAATAGTGAGGGAACCACAGTCGTGGCTGGAAAGAGAGGAGTGTAGGTAGGTAAACGGAGAAGACTCCCTGGGGAGTGCGCGAGATCCTGCAACATCACGCACAAGGGCTTACAGCTGCATACCCTTCATGAAGAAGTTCACGCCAGCTGGGGGAAATTGGTCTCACTCACTCTGTCTATGTCAACAATTTTGCTACAGCTCAAATGGAATTTGAATGTCATCTACACTGAATAAGTTATAACAGGTTCAGGAAATATGTCTATTGCCCTACTTCTTAGGAATGATTTTTCTTCCATTTTAATTTTAATAATTAATTGCTTTTTAAAAAATTATGTTTAGATATGTAAATTCCTTCAGTGTTTTATCAGGAAAATGTGATATACACATATATACGTCTTTTGGTTTAATTAAAGATTTCTAATCCTATACTCTTTTGATCAAGTGTTCTTAACATGAAACTCCATTTCCTTTCTAAAATAGAAATAATCGTCATCATTAATTTTTATTGAAGAGTATCTAGGTGTAAAGTTGATTTGCTATTGATCACTTTTTGTAAATAATCATACATACTTTTTATTTGTATTGTGCTTTCAGTTTAAAAAAATATTTCACATACATCTGATGACAGGGTCACAACAAACCTGCAGTAAATACTGCTCCATTTTGACAAAACTGAGATATACCGAGGTTAGGTAACTTCTTCAAGGTCTCTATGTTGATTTTACCTGGTGAGTGGGAAGAACCAACTTAAATACTGATCTTCATACTCTCTATTGTGTGTTATATCCATTCAATTCACTTGAAGTTTGGGGATCCATATGTAATTATTAGTCATTATTAGACTTTATTTTACCTTTTATTTCATTAGCAGATTGCTAAGTTATTATTAGGTACACACAATTTTCTGATTCCTATCAGAAATCAACTACTTAAGTAGAAAAAATATCACCATGTTCTTAAGGAATTGGTATTCTTATTAGGAAATTAATACACATATATGGCCAATCTTCTCAGTGAAGAAATATGTAAGGAAAAATTGTCTATACTACAGATTCCTTATTCCCTATTATTGTTTTTTTATTATTTATTTATTTATTTGTTTGTTTATTTTTGTATTACAGAATATTATGGGTGTACGAACATTTTGGTTACACGTAATGCCTTTGTCTTGCCAAGCTTGGGCTACAAGCATGTCCTTCCCCCATACAGTGCACTCTGCCTCCATTAGTTGTGCGTTTACGCATCCCCAACCCCCCCACACCTAACCGGCACCCAGTGAATTTTACTGCCATGTGAGCACCTTAGTGTTGATCATTTAGTACATGTGGTGCTTGTTTTTCCATTCTTGTGATACCTCACTTCGTAGGATGCTCAAACGCTGTACAGGATAATATAAGAGGTGCTAGTTTACCATTGTTTTTTGTAGTTGAGTAATATTGCATAGTATTCATATACCACATTTTATTAATCCACTCATGTATTGATGAGTACTTGAGTTGTTTCCATATCTTTGCAATTGTGAATTGTGCCTCCCATAAACATTTGAGTGTAGATGTCTCTATCATAGAATGTCTTTTTTTTTTTTTTTCCTTTGGGTAGATGTCTAGCAGTGGCATTCCTGGATCAAATGCTATTTCTATTTTTAGCTCTTTGAGGTATCTCCAAATTACTTTCCACAAGGATTATACTAATTCGCAGTCCCACCAGCAGTGTAAGAATGTTCCAATCTCTCCGCATCCATGCCAGCATTTGTTGTTTTGATACTTTTTGATAAAGGCCATTTTCACTGGAGTTAGGTGATATCTCATTGTGGTTTTGATTTGCATTTCCCTTATGATTAGAGATGTTGAGCACTTTTTTATATGTTTGCTGGCCATTATTCTGTCTTCTTTTGAAAAGTTGCTGTTTATGTCCCTTGCCCGTTTATTGATGGGGTTGTTTGATTTTTTCTTATTGATTTTCTTAAGTTCTATATAGATTCTTTTTATCATTGCTTTATCAGATGTATAGAATGCAAATATTTTCTCCCATTCTGTAAGTTGTCTATTCACTCTAATGATAGTTTCCTTGGCTGTGCAGAAGAAGCTTTTTAATTTGATCAGGTCACATTTATTTATTTTTGTTGCTGCTGCGATTGCTTGGGGGTCTTCTTCATAAATTCTTTGCTTGGGCAATGTCTATAAGCATCTTCACAACATTTTCTTCTAGAATTCTTAAGGTTTCACGCCTTAGGTTTAAGTCTGTTATCCATCGTGATTTGATTTTTTGTGAGAGGTAAGAGGTGAGGATCCAGTTTCAATCTTCTGCATGTGGTTATCCAGTCTGCCCAGTACCATTTATTGAATAGAGATTCTTTTCCCCAATGTACATTTTTGTTTCTTTGTCAAAGATTAGATGACAATATGAGAATGGTTTTATATCTGGGTTCTCAATCCTATTCCAAAGGTCTACATCTCTGTTGTCATGTCAGTATCATGCTGTTTTAGTTACTATAGCCTTGTAGGAAGGCTTGAAGTCTGTTAGACAGATGCCTCACAATTCGTTCCTTTTGCTTAATGTTGCTTTGGCTACACAAGGTCTTCTCTGGTTCCACTGAAAGTGCAGAATTATTTTTTCTAGATCCCTAAAGAATGATGATGGTATTTTGATAGGGATTGCATTAATTCTGTAGATCACTTTAGGTAATATGGACATTTTAACAGTATTGATTCTGCCAGTCCATGAGTATGGTTGGGTTTTCCATCTGTTTAAATCTTCTACAATTTCTTTTCTCAGTTTTTTCTATTATTTATTGATTTTCTCTATTTGTTCATTTCCTATATTAAGAAAAATAAAACCAAAACTGTGCTTAGATGGAAGAGATATCTGGTCTAAGAGACATTAAATGACCAAATTATTTTCTTTATTCAGCAAAAATTATTAAGCAATTTGTTTGAACCTACATAGAGACAAATAAAACAAATATCTGTTAAGATTATTATGTTACTTTGAAAACATATTTATGAATAGAAATAATTTCTCACATCTCATTTAGTGTATATAATTTCTAATCCCCAAATATACTTTTCTGTATTTTTTATACCGGTGCTAAAACTGCATTGGCAAAGAAGAGATAAAATGTAGCACAAAAATATTTATCAGCATTATACCTTTTGTACACAAGAGATTTGCTTTTAAATTCCTTTAAAATATGAACTCTCGAATTATTATTCATTCTGAAGCAGTTACTTCTCCCCCTCGCCCCCACTTTCTCATGAATGCCTATTGCTACTTTTTATCCTTTTGGAAACAAAGGAAAAATAAATAAGTCACTATCTTCCAAAAATTTAATGTTAATCACTTCATATCCACTGAAATAAGCTTTTAGCTTCAGTAAAATTTCATTATAGTGTGTTCAATTTTTCTTGTTTACTATTGCTTAACTTTCAGGACACTTAGTTTAGAGTAATGAAGACAAAAAAGGACATCCAAAATGATATTGATTGCTTAATGTTCCCAAATTTGAAGGGAAAGGCACATTCTCTCTTGAGCCAAAAATTGATTTGCTTTTCATGGATTCTACTTTGCGTGCACTAGAGAAAAGAGACATTTGCATGTCTTATATATTGCATATACCCAACCTTCTTGGTTCATCTATGATTTAATCTTATGTACTTTATTTCAACAATATCCAGGTCATACGAAAAGTATCATTTAGTAATAATTTAACTTTAATTCCTGACATTTATGTAATCTTTTATATCTTCTGACATCGAGGCCTTGTTTTATGTTCCTTTTAGCATTTTTCAAAATGTTCTACAGCAATTGATCTTGACCAGAAAATATTTATAGTAAATGGCGCTAAGCCAATAATATGCCTTTTGCTTAATAAAATTGCACTCTGAATAGTTTAAAAGGTGCCTGTATTTAATGGAAAATATAACACTGACTGCTCATTTCTGTGCCAAGTTGCTGTCTAGTTCAAGGTGTTAAATAGCATAATGAGTTTGGTGTCTTCTAATACTGAAAATAAAGACCCAAGAGAACTTCCACTGAGAAGGAGTTTTAGAATGGGAGATGACAGGGCATTGTGAATATGATTTTTCCAAAAGAGGAGAGCTTCTAACTTTTCAAGGCCATGTTCATTCTCCTAATTCATTAAGTGGTCAGAAAGCTTTGTCAGGCAGCATTGTCAATAGTCTAAGATATATTTCAAACTCTAATGTCCAAAGATGTTAATCTTTCCCTTCCAATTCTGTCTGTGTGAACAGTGCTTTACTCAGAGTAGGTGACTTAGTAAAATAGCTCTTTTACTTTCACAAAATCAATTCTGTGTAAAAATTGTGAATTAAATCCTTCATAAATTCTAAATTTTAGTTTTAGTTTGGATATAATAAGGTGTCTTTTAGTCATTGTCGATTCATTTTGTTATCTTTTAAGGAGGGAAGTAGTGATTGTAGGGTTTGACTTAAGACTTGAAAATAATTCCCATGGATTTATATGCACAGTAACATTAAAATAAAAATTCTGTTTGAGTTTTGATTTTGAAAGTTAATTATTAACTGCTGTAAGGGAATTACTAGACTACAGCAAATATCATAAATAGAAAAAAATATTTACTATTTTAAAGTAATTCTTATATCTTTTGGATATATCTTAACTAATTGGAATTTACCATATGCTTAAAGTAGGATTATTAATTTTTATCATGAAAAGGGAAATTTATGGTCGAGCAGTGAAAACTACTGTAGAAAATTTGTGAAAATAAATCTTTCTGGTAAACAATAAGAATGATGCATAATTTAAAGACTTCTATTGCTTTTTATATCAAACTAATACACTAATATCATTTTAAAGCAGTTATTTACAAACGTAACTTAGAAGATTAAATATTTTCAAAACTAATTTCTGATGAAATGTATTTGGTAAGAACTTAGTTAAACAAAGTTAAACAAGTTTTACATTTTGTTGCAGAAGTTTTCAGAGCCTTTCCTATGATAAAATTCATTGTGATTGTCTGAAAGAATGTCTATTAACTTAGAATGCATTTCCTATATTGTCTAATTAAAGAACACTTCATTCATAGAGCATCTCTTGAGATACTCTGTCCAAAGCATAGATTTAATCTTGTGATATTCTCACCAAAAAAAACCCCATAATGTCTCCCCTTGGCCTACAAAGTAGAGTTCAAATTCTAGCAATTTTTATAATTTCCTCCTAAAATTGTCCATAATGTATTTTATTTCTTCATATGTAGACATCTATCCTGTCTTCCCTCTTTCCACTAGAAGAGAACAGAGGATCATCATTTTCCAAACAATTCAGGCACTCATGCATCCTGTTTATTAAATAATTAACTTTTACTTTTTTAGTGAAGAAGAAATCATTGTACAAGGGAAACAATATAATACATTCTTCAGAGTATGTAGTGTGAGACTATCATTTAAATGATAATCTAAGGCTATTTGGTTGAAGTTTATAAGAGATATGCCTGTAAAAAACTCTGTGACAATGAGTGATGTTACGGCAAAAGTCTAGTTTTTGTGTGTGTCTAAAACTGATATATTCTACTGATTTAATAAAGATACACTGAAATCGAATTTTAAAAAACCCATTATCTTTTCTTTGCTTGATGAATTCCTCAGAATAGGTACCAGGATCATAACACAAATTTTTGTGAAAATAAAATAACTTAAATGCATTAATTTTTTAAATTTAATATAAATTTTCTTTGGAGGAATTCTATAACTGTAATTAAGTCTAAATTAATAAATAAAACTTTCCATGGAGCCAACAAATCTTCATTTATTAAATTTCTACTAATTTATGATAATGTGTTCATTTCATTATATTTATGAATAAGGGGTTTGATATAATAAATGATGAATTAGTTATATCTAGTCATTTACCAGTAATTGTTAAAAAATCCTTGAAAATACTTTGCAGATTAATTCAAGTTATATAATTTAAGCTAAGTTCAAAGTTATTAGGTAATTTGTATTTGTCTCTATGAAATAAAAGTAACTTTGATAACCATTTCCACTGTAGTTAATTTTAGTTTATTTATTATAAATAGCATGTATACTGTCTGATTATTATGTAATGTTAAAGGGCACTATAGTACTTCTTTTGTTGGTTATCATTCAGATGCTCTTTCTTTTTAAAAACTGATGTTTTTAAAATTCATGTTTTTTCTTATGTATTTAGAATATTTGCTTTTACCCTAAAATATTCTGTATGATGCAAATTATTTCCCAGTATGCCACTTGCTTTTTAACTTCATTTATAGAGTTAATATAACATGAAAGTTTGCATTTTTAACCTGAGCAGTAATTATGTTATGCCATTCCTCCCAAACTTCAGGATCACTTTTGTGCCACTTTGCCAGGTTTGTTTTTTTACTTTTTTTTTTTCTCTTTTTTTTTAAATTTCAGCATATTATGGGGGTACAGATGTTTAGGTTACGTATGTTGACCTTGCCCGCTCCCCTCCCAAGTCTGAGTTTCAAGTGTGTCCATCCCTCTGATGGTGCGCATTGCACTCTTTGTGTATGAATATACCCGTTCCCTCCTCTCCCCTTCCCCCTCTCCCCTGCCTGACATCCAATGGATGTTATTCTTATATGTGCACTTATGTGTTGATTAGTTAATACCAATTTGATGGTGAGTACATGTGTTGCTTGTCTTTCCATTCTTGGGATACTTCACTTAGTAGAATGCATTCCAGCTCTATCCAGGAGTATACAAGAGGTGCTATATCTCCATTGTTTCTTAAAGCTGAATAGTACTCCATGATATACATATACCATGTTTTATTAATCCACTTCAGGAGTTCACATCTAGATATCTAAATAATTTACTACTAATAATTTACGGAACAATTGAATCCTTTATAAATGAAAAATTTGATAATTAATATCCCCTTCCACCCCCACCTCCAACTCCAATGAGTTTTGTAGACCGGTTTTTATTTCCTCTATCGCTTATTATTCGATCTTTAAATCATCTCCTTAAATCTATGGGTAGTAAAGAGTGCTTGATTTTCCTGTTCTGTTACTTGCAAATGAACTTACCAAGAATTCTGCTGTCCCATTCGCTTTCTCTCCTCCCTCACTTCTGTATTTTGTATATCTTATTAAATGTTTATTGCTTTATCTAGAGGTTGGTTCTTAAAACTGAAATCATTCTTTGAATAAAAAAACATTATTTATGTGACTATGACTAGATAGATATGATTCAGTACAAAGCCATACAGTTTTCTACAAATATGCCTCCTTCTTTGCTCCTACAATCCCAGTGCACTTAAAGAATTCTAATTTGTTAAAGCCTAATTGGTGCTCAAATTGTAGGTTTTTTCCTTGAATTGTAGGTTTCTCCTGGAGTTACTAATTGTTTTTCTTTAGATTTGCTGAGGAAAAGAAATTAAAACATGATTTGTTCTCCATAGCTATAGTAATATTCATGTTTGTAACTGTGCCATTCCATTTTATTTTTACTATACCTATTCCATTCTTCTTCTTCTTTTTTTTTTCTTAAACCTTAAAGCCTGCCTGTTTTGTCTTGGACTGGCTTTCTTACAATTAATCTGTAGCTTTCAATTACAGTTGTTTATTTTTTTCCTAAAGTTTCTGATTGCTTGTTTCTCCCCCTTAGCATTTTGTGCCAATTTTCACACCTCGTTTCTCCTAATGTCTCTATCATAATACCTATTTTGGGAAGCATCTCTCTCTCAAAGTCTTATCTTTTAGCCTGAATTAGTAGATTGAAGGGGTGAAATCAACTTAATCTTGGATCCCATAATTGCTTCATGTCTATTGTATCCCTTTGTCTGTTAGAATATATCCTCAATATCCTTTTTTTTTATTTCAGGGTATTATGAGGGTATAAACATTATGGTTACATTTTATACTCAATATCTTTCTGAGAAAGGTACCAAGAAGAGCCTTTTCATGAATGAAAAGCCTTTGTTCTGCCTTCACATTCCAATGTTTGAATAAAGAATTCTATTTCTTGATGGGGTTATTTGATTTTTTCTTGTTGATTTTTTTGAGTTCTAGATAGATTCTGGTGAACTTGAATTTTTAATTTAAAAATTCCCCCTACAAAAGAAATCTCAAGATGTTTTCACTAGAGGAGAATTCTATCAAATGTTTAAAGAAGAATTAACGGCAATTGTACAGAAACTTTCCCAGGAAACAAAAGAAGGAGGACTACTTATCAAAACCAGACAAAAATAGAATAAAAAATCTCCACAAATCTATAGCTCAATATCCTTTATGAATATAGACACCAATACTTTTAACAAAATATTAGAAAATAAAGTTCAATAATAAATAAAAATAATTATAAACCATGACCAAGTGGAGTTTATCTTGGTATGCAAGGCTGGTTCAATATTTAAACATCAATCAATGTAATAACACCTTATTAACAGAGTAAGTGAAAAAAATCATGGTTGATTTGACAAAATTCAGCACTCATTGTTAAAAACTTTCAGAAAATTAGAAATAGAGAGGGACTTTCTCAACTTGATAAAATACATTTACAGAAGTACAATCAATGGCTAACACTAACTTAGTTGTTAAAGACTGAATGCTTTACCCCTGATATTAGGAACAAAGCAAAAATGTTCACTCTCTCCAATCTATTTCAAGTTGGTTATAGAAATTCTATCCAGTGCATCAAGGCGAGAAAAGTAGAATAAAAGCATACAGATAGGAAAGGAAGAAATAAAATGATACTATTTTAAAATAACATGATTATCTAGGTAGAAAACTTCAAGGCATCTACAAAAACATTCCTAGTACTTATAAATGAGGTGTGTTTAAGCTCACAGGATACAAGACAAACATACAGAAATCAATTGTATTTCTATATATTAGCAATGTAAATCCTGACACCTATGTTAAAAATAGAATATCATTTATAATCACTTTTTTAAATGAAGTATGTAGGTATAAATCTAATAAAATTTGAACATGGGTGGCATTCTGAAAACTACAAAACACTGGTAAAAAAGAAATCAAAAAGATATAATTAAATGGAGAAATATGCCATGTACAGCACATGAAACCCTAGGATAAGCAATACAGACAGATATGAACAAGGCACTACAATATCACCAAACATCAAGGTAGATCATGGCATCTCTTATTTGTCTCCCTTGGTAAATTTGCCTTATTTCCCTCTCTGAAATCAGACATTATTGATGTTTTCTCTGCTGCATACATTGCCATCCCACAGCTCCCAAATTTACTTAATTGAATAGTTGAGACTGACACCCGGGAATATAGATTCTTCCATCCCAATGCCAAATTCTTAGAGAAAAGAAATGCTCATAGCTATTTTTCAAGGTCAGTTCCCTGCCCTTTATCTAATTGCCTGTGGGTCATTTGAGAGAATGAACATGAATACTGAGGATTCACACCTTCAGTCCAGTGATATTTGCCTTTTGAAATAGATTATGTACAACATGAACAAATTGATAAGGAGAAGATTATAGGCATGAATAATGCAGCTAATTTTAGATGAACCCTTTTTTGGTGTCTCACAAATACCACTGCCTGAATAGCCTCTACATGGAGTGGGGATAGCCTCATCTATCTGTTACATAGATGTCAAAATTCCCTATACCAGTATTAGAGGATGGGACTGATTTATCAGCTTGGTTAGTATCTCCTTCCATACTCCCCCAACATTCAATATTCCAGTACTTAACAACCCAGTTTCACTGCAAATCTCTGCCTAAGGGCTTTCTTTCCCCTTTGTGTGAGTAATGCCTTAAGAAAGCTAATGTTCTTACGGAGCAGCCTTTAGCAATTACAAATGAGTTCTAGAGGAAAAATACTGGACCAGCTCATCCCTGGGAAAGGAAGGGGGTAAATATGAAGCATGTTCTATCCTGGATTCTAGAGGTCCCCAGCAGAAGCAAGTTCCAGTTGTCACCAGTGCTAATCTAACAACATATCTTTTTTGATTTCCTCCCTTTCTTGGCTCATTATCCCAATGGTGCTTCCTGTAATCAATTACCGAAAACTACCTGCCTTTAAACTCCTGTCTACGGGTTTTCTTCTTTGGGAATGCAATGTGAGACAGGGTTGAAGGACATAAATTGCCAAATGTCCTGCATTCAGAGTTGGTGTGATGGGGCGGGTGGAGGGAAACAGGAGAGAACAGCAGTTGGCAAAGGTAAGAGAGATAAGCAAGAAGTCATGAGAAAGCTTCAGGTCTAATGTCAACCCAGCTAAGTCAAGATGCAGAAAGTAAATATGACCTGAACACAAGAGGAAGATCTGATCTGTGCAGAGCAGGAGAAAATAATTATTGGAAAAGAGGGGTTAAAGTCATCAACCAGATCATGGAAAAAGATCAGTAAGAGACTAACTGAGTCAGACCCATTTCCTTGGAATCTTAGCAGATTAGAACACAAAGGGAGCAGGGCCCTGCTGGATGCTTGGAGACATAGGATTCCCCACATATGGTCAGTGACTTGAGGCATATTAGAGAACCTTCTCAGGTGAGGTCCAGGAGAGTGAATTAACCCATCCACATAAGATTAGTTCATTTTTTTAATTGCTAACCCTTCTAAATATGAGGATTCAGTCTTACAAGTTAGTTCACTGGCTAATGTTTCACTTTAGATTAATAAAGTGCTTCTTATAGGAGGAAAGAAATAGCTCCTAGTAGATATAATTTAAAAGAAGGCCCTCGGTTTAAAAGTACTCTGAATGAAATATTTTAAGACTTCAAAGCAGAGATTTACTCAGGAACATGTTAAGTTATATGCAAAAGTATAAAGATCCAATAATTTGATATTCAGTGAGAATTTGTTAACTTTGGGGAAAATGATATAAAAATTACTTAACTAAGCCTATGATGTTGAGACCAAGGCTCTTCTCAGTGATAGCTAATGAGGAAGAACCAGCTCTAATATCCTTAACTAGTTGATTGGATTATAAATTTTTGCATAACTCTTTATATGCTAAGTATCTTCTGAAACAAGGCAAAACAAAATTTAGTAACTGATTATAATTTATGTGTTAAAATCTGTGGAGACTCCATAGCCATTTCTACTTGAAAGTGCCTGAATTTCCCTCATTAATTAATTTGGAAAAATTCTGATAGAATATGTAGTTAAAAATCAACCTGGAGATACAGGTAAAAATAGCACACACTATGTTCTTTCTTTGATATATCCCTTTCTGCTCTACACATTTAGCAATGATAGATAAATTATAAAAATAAAAAATCAAAGAGACTTAGACAAAATAAGCATCTTCATAGAACCAGAGACAAAATATTGATAGACAGGTGGAGTGGTTAAAGGAGCTGAAGGTTCATATTCCAAAGCAGGCAGTGAGAGCGGCAACTTCACCTCCTATGGAGTAAGAAGGATTAGAAGTCTTCCATGTGAATGGAGAAATGGCCTCATTGCTTAAATTCAGGAGCTATGATTCCTAAAGATAGGGTGGAAAGTTACAGACAACTGGCTGCCTGAGGCTACAGTTTATGTGGAGCAGCAAGGCAATGTAAGCCTGAGGATACTGGCATAGCCTCAGGACAGGGATGTCTGAGACTGACTAACCAGTTCTGTATATCCTTCATATCCCTACCATGAAGGAGTCCTAAGCCTTCATTATCAGATCTGCTTCTCAATTTAAGGCCCCAGGACATTCATGGAAGTATTTTCATGACTTCTTGTCAGGAAGGAATGAGACACGAATGTAAAGGAAATACATTGCAAAGCAAAAACTAGGTCTCTCTTAGATAAACCTGGGATCCACAATTCTAAAATGCATGAAGAAATCTAATGCTAAGAAAGCCACAAAAATAAACATCGAAACAGGAGTTATCTCCTAATGATGTAAATGTTATGGAAAAGTTTGACAAATCCTTTTGAATAAGCATAGTTGGGATACTCAAAGACATCAGGACATAAAAGTCACAAAAGAGGAAGAAAATATTAAACAAGAAGTTACATAAAACAGGGTAGATGGGAAAATGGATCAAATTGAAATATGGGAAGAAAAACTATTATTAAAATAAAAATAAAATCAATGGGCAGGGAAAACTCTAAACAAAACCCCACAGAATAAATATATTACTGACTTGAAAGATACCACTCAACATTTCAACTACCATACAACAAAGAGATAAAAGACGTAAAATATATGCACAAGCAGTTAAGATTCCCACAAGATTTATTCAGATTCTTTAGACTTAAACTTCAGTAACTCTTCTCTTGGAATATCTTTCCCAGAATATAGAAAATATAGGCAATGGCAGGGAAGGAAGATTCGATAAGATACTAGCTGAGAATTTTCTAACATCGATGAGAGACATAAATATTCAAATTAATACTGTACTTTGAACTCTAAGCAGAGTAATAATAATAAAATAACAGCATAAAACATCCATACCTAGATATATAATAGAGAAATTTCAGGAAAACAAGGGTAAAAGAAAAATCTTAAAAACTACTAGGAACAAAATTCAGTTTATCTAAATATGAATGGCAATTTTACAAACAGCAAATATCTCACTATCGACAAGAAAGGGCAGAAAAAATGGGACAATAGCTTCAAAGTACTGAGAGGAAAAACAATTATAAACCAGAATTTTATACCTAGTAAAATTTATTCAAACAGTAAGGGCAAAATAAAGATGTTTTTTAGAAATAAAAAGAGTAAATGAAGTTGCTACAAACAAACCCTTACTATATGGACTTCATTTAGAAGAAAAGCCCTAAATAAATGCCATATTTTTTTTCCTTCAAGTAAATTTTAATAAAGAGTTTACAGGGAGGTTGAGTAGGACTCAAAACTTTCCTCAGATTCCTTACAATCCTTCCTTAACCCTTTCCTTCCCAGGGGGTAATTACCCCATGTCTAGTGTGTTCTCTAGGACCTATGCGGTGCTCTCGTTGGCTCAGTGGGAACAGGACCTAGGACTAGAGTATCCTACCTCAGGAGCAGAATGTAGACTTTCTCTCACTAACCAGTTTCTTCTCAGTTTAAACCATAGTCTCTTCTCCTCTCTGCTTTCTGTTATTTAAATGTTTCTGTAGAAGCTAAGGTAAAACTTCCTCTTCCCCCTCTAAAGGTTTCCTAAAAATCAACTCATACATTGGAGAAAAGCATACAAATTTTATCAATGTGTACATAGAAGCCTTCACAAAGAAAACCCAAAGATACAGGCAAAATTGTCCCTCTTTAATGCTTAGGTTCAACAAAGTATGGACAGTCATGTAGAAATATGATTGAATGAGAAGGGTATGATTTAATGCTAATAGACCTAGTGGAGAAACCCGGCAAGGCCTGTCTGTCTAGATTTTTCTTGGCCTCTCTAAGCATGCATTCCTTCCTTCCGGTTGTGCAGCAGTGCCCTCTCTGGAATTGTGGGGAGAGGTCTTATGACCTACAGCCAAACAACATGTGTCAGATAACTTCTTTATGGCCAATTTTTACACAGAAAGTCATGGGGAGGGAGGAATTAAAGTAATATTCTTATGTTTCATGGCTGGCTTTTGGGAAAATGCCTTCTGATTTCTGACCTGTCTTGGGGAAGAGGGATTCTAGTGTCTATGGCTAACCTTGGGGCAGAATAGGATTAAGAAACAGAAGGGCAGAAGGTGAGAGAAAAACTTTTGTTTCTGAGGCCTTCCTTTCGGGGTATTGTTTTCTGAATCCCAAATTTGTTTTCCAAGTTTTATCTGTGCCCCTCTCCTTTTACTCAACATTTTGTTTTAATTTGTGAACCTTGGACTCATCTGGAGCATTTGTCAAAATGTAGATTCTTGCATCTAGCCACAAATATATTGATTCAGCATGAGGGAGAGTGAAATTTATAAATCTGCTTTTTAGCAATGAATTCATATAATATATACTAGAGTTTGAGAATTATTGCTTTTATAAGCTTTCTATTAGCATTTTCATTTATAGGTCTGCTTTTGACTAATAATGACTCACTAAAGAGTCACAAAATTTATATCAAAATCAAACCCTGGTTGTAAGTTCCATATGAGTATATTCACTTGCTAATTGTTCATTTCAATATAAATGTCTTATATTGACCCAAATTTAGTGCATCCAAATTTGAGCCTATCTTCTTACTCTTTCAATTCCATGTAGTCCCTGAGCTAAGAATGTGAGTCACCTTAAGGTTCTCTGTTCCCACCTGTATTTGTTCCCACATTTTCTATCATTCCCCAGCCCATCTATCCTGAGCTCCAGCCACTGCTTATTGGCCCCTAGACATGACATGTTCTGTCACATTAGTATGTTTTGCACACTGTGATATTGTGATATAATAAGAAGTATATATTTGGTCCCCCGCCCTTGGTGGCTGGCACATATTCTTAAAACCCTTGGAATTTCTTAAGTGATAAGAGTGGCTTTTGTATGTTAATGAGATGACTAGTACCTGCGTGTCTCTAGGTAGCTTCAGAATGGGACTGGTCACTAGAAAGACCAAGGCATGATTAGAGGATTTGGACTTTGAGCCCCCTCTCTCAATCTCTGAGTTGGGAGGCCTCTATAAAAATCCAAAGGGACAGGATTCAAAGAGCTTCCAGATTGCTGAACACATGGAGGTACCTGGAGGGTAGTGTACCTGGACAGAGCATGGAAGTGCTATACCTCTTCCCCCTCTATACCTTTCCTTATGAATCTTTTTCTTTTGGCTTTTCATCTGTATCCTTTGCAATATCCTTATAATAAACTAGTAAATATAAGTGTTTCCCTGAGCTCTATGAGCCATTCTAGCAAATTAATAGAACCCGAGGAGGCAGTTTTGAGAACCCATATATATAGGATGGGTCAGAAGCACAGGTCACGACCTGGGGCTGGCAATTAGCATCTAAAGTAAGAGGAAGTCTTGTTGGAGTGAGCCCATAACCTCTGGGACTTGATTGTAAACCTGGGTAGATAGTATCAGAATTGAGATAAATTGTAAGACAATCACAGGTGTCCACTGGAGAATTGCAGTGTGTGGAAAGAAATCCCCACCAGAGGAATTTGGTGTCCTAAGTGTTATGTTGAGTGGTGTGTGAGAGTAGGAAAAATACTTTGTTTTTATTCTTATCTCTAAGTACACATGTTACCTCCCCCAGTCTGAGATGTCTCACTCACTTTCTACACTTGGAAGATTCCAGTTCCATTAATATCCTGGTCAAATGTAACCTCCTTTTTGAAGCCTTTTCTCATTCCTCAGCTAGGTCCCCATCCCCCTGTATTTTCACACCAAAGTGAATTAAAACACTTTTCACATGGTCTTGAAACTAAACTACTGGTTTGCACTTGTCTTCCTCATCAGTCAGGGAGCACTTGCAGGAAAGGTCTGATCAGGGCTTATTTCTCTTTGCATCTCAAGGTTTATTACAGAACCTAGTTCAGAGCCCATCAACTGTTTATTAAGTAAGGGCATAAACACATGAGAGAATTGGTAGACACTTGACCAAAGCTCACAGAATGTCCAATCATATTCCAAATCAGCATATGTAATTGTGTCAGCCTCATGTGGAATTTTCAGTTCCCAGAAAACTCTTATATTTCATTCTGCAGAAAATCCACATACTTGCAAGGTAATTGTGATCCTCAAAAAAGAAAACTCAATAAACCCTCTTACTGATTTTTTTAGATTCCTTTTTCAATATAAAGCTATGAACATCACCACAATGTAACATGTTCTTTATCCTCTAGAAATAAAGAGGGTTCTTGTGGACATTGTTAGATCCTTTTCTAGTTACCCGCCCCCCACTCTCCATGTAACTGCTCTAGTCTCTGAATTGATTTGATGCCCTTTGGTTTTGTGGGCCATTGACATTCAAAAATGCCAGACTAAGAAATAGTAGAAAGTATACAATGCAATAGTTTTCTATATTTGACTCCTTTTCCAACACCTTTGGATTCTTAGAATAAAATAAAATATAACAAAGACTAGTATTTCATGCAGAATCTTAGGAGGTTGTATTGATTTTATGTTGCTCCATAGGTTATCATAGGCGCTAGGACTACACTTGTGTAAAGATGGACATTCTGAGCAATAGTTTTACAAGAAGTTGAAAAAAGAGAAACTGTCCAAGGAACACGTTAAGCTCCTCATCAAATTTAAAACCTCTTCCAACATGCAATGGAATAACATTCAACCATAAAAAAGAATGAAATCCTGTCATTTGCAGCAACATGGATGAGACTGGAGAACATTATATTAAGTGAACTGTCAGGTACAGAAACAAATACTGAGTGTTCTCATATGGGAGAGCTAAACAAAATTTGGGTTCATGGAAGTAGAGAGTAGAATTGTAATTATTAGAGGCTGAAAAGGTGAGGATGGAGAGAGGTTGGTTGAGGGGTACAAAATTACAGCTAGATAGGAGGAATGAGGTCTGGTGCTCTACAGCATTTTAGGATGAACACAGTAAACTATAATTTATTATATATTTTCAAAAAGCTAGAAGACAGGATTTTGAATGTTCACAGCACAAAGAAATAATAAACGTTTGAAGTGATGGATGTACTAATTATGCTGATTTAATCATTTTACATTGTACGCATGTATCAAAATATCACCATATTTCCCATTAATATGTACAATTATTATGTGTCAACTAAAAATAAAAGGTAAAAAATAAATATGACAATGGAAAAATGTCATAAAAAAAACTAAAGTAGTTGAAAGTAGTTGTCTTCAGGGATAGACCAGGAGGAGAGGAGCAGAAACTAAAATTTTGTTATAAATATTTTATAATTCAACTTTTAAACTATGTACTTGTATTATTTTGCTACAATAGAACTAATCTTTTAAATGAAAATAAAATAGTCCACAGATGACATGGTAGTGGGGAGAGTTTGACACTATGACCTTGCCCCTTATGTTTTCTTGACACCTTTGGTACTTTGTGACTAAAGTCTCTAAGACCTGAGGATTT
Organism: Avahi laniger; assembly: GCA_963575035.1. Taxonomy (NCBI): domain Eukaryota; kingdom Metazoa; phylum Chordata; class Mammalia; order Primates; family Indriidae; genus Avahi; species Avahi laniger. The sequence goes on from CAUYSK010110587.1 coordinate 74,029, forward strand.
AGATATTTCGTGAAATCTGGCTCCCCTGGGGGCCATTTCAGACAGATAAATATCAAATTTATAAACTAAGATAAATATAAAGACCAAATATTCTAAAACAAAAAAAGATGGGAGTTATTTGCAACATGGCTCTAATAATGGATAGAACTTTGGAAGAGCAGCTGAGAATAAATATTAAGTAGAATAACATATAATACAAATCTCTACCAATGGAGAAAGCAATCCCCCAGTCCAATAGAAGTTCCCACATTTTTAGAATTATAGTATTGGTTTACAGGATACCTCAGAGATATTGTATGACTACTACAATAAAGCAAATATTGCAATAAAGTGAATCACAAAAGAGTCAGCCTGTACTTTGATGTTTTGAAGCCAGGCATTGACTTCTCTCTAGCTACGGAACTTCTAGATGGCATCTTCTTCCAATATAAGACTGTTTCATATACATTTGAAAATATATTCTTTAGTGTAGCCATCTTCATGAATGATCTTAGCTAGATATTCTGGAAAACTTGCTGTAGTTTCTTCATCAGCACTGGCTGCTTCACCTGCACCTTTGTTTTATGGAGACAGCTTCTTTCTTTATAATTCATGAACAAACTTCTGTTAGCTTCAAATTTTTTTCTGCAGCTTCCTTACTTCTCTTGGCCTTCATAGAATTGAGAAGAGTTAGAACTTCTCTCTGGATTAGACTTTGGCTTAAGGGAATGTTGTGACTGGTTTGATCTTCTATCTAGACCACTATAACTCTCTCTATATCAGCAATAAGGCTGTTTCATTTTCTTATCATTCATGTAGTCACTGGAATAGAACTTTTAATTTCCTTCAAGCATTTTTTGTTTGCCTTTGTAACTTGCCTAACTCTTTGGTGTAAGAGGCCATTGTAGGATTATTAATTGCCCTAATTTCAATATTGTTCTGTCTCAGGGAATAGGGAGGCCAAAGGAGAGGGAGTTAGATGTAGGAATGTGTGGTCAGTAGAGCATTTAGAACATGCACATTTATCTATTACATATGCTATCTTACATAGGTGTGATTCATGGTGCCCCCAAATAATTACAATAGTGACATCAGAGGTAACTGATCACAGATCACCATAACGAATATAATAATAATGAAAAATTTTGAAATATTGGGAGAATTATAATGTGACACAGAGAACAGGAAATGAGCACATACTGTTGGAAAAAGAGCACTGATATACTTTTTGGATTCAGGGTTGCCACAGAACTTCAATTTCTAAAAAACACGGTATCAGCAAAGCACAATAAAGTGAAACACAATGAAAAGAGGTATGCCTGTACTTCTGTATTGCCAGATATTCTTTACATTATCTCTCCACATCAGTCATCCTGGTGGACCGCTCTGGGATTCAAGAATGACCCTTACACGTTACCCTTAGAAAACAGCAAAGAAGTAGAAAGTATTGTGTATAAAAATGTGGCAACAGTGTGGGATTGTTTATTTATCTTCTTGATGAATACATTGAAAATCCCAGTTATACATGCAACAGAATCACTTTTTACAACATATACATCAAAGCTAATTAACTTACCTAAATGTCCTGTGTTCTGCTCAATGCAACATGACTGAAAATTAATTGATCATCTCCTGTCTATATAATAATTACTGTCTGGTGTATGCATAGAAGGGTTCATTAGTGTCAACTCTAACACAAAGACCACCAGTGCTGATGAAAATCAAGCAGAATTCATTGTTCCCCAGGAAAATGAGAGCTAGGAATGTCACTCAAGAGACAAGTTCACAGAGTTTCACCAAGTTAAAAGCAGAAGGACCATACGCAATATAGATAGAGGAAGATTTGTCCAAATCAATTTTCAGAAGGTCATGATTTAAATGTATAAAGAGAGAATGGAAAGTCTCTTTGGGTATTGATCATTGCACTGCTTTATATCACAAAAGTGTGGTCACAGAGATCATACTTTTAAATTAGCAGAGATAATAATTTTCCACTTACAGGGCAGACTGCAAGCTCATTGGCCAGGATTTTGTTTCAATTGCCTCCGTACACCAACACCATACCCACTTCGTTATGCTTGGTACATAGTGATTATCAAAAATAATTTTTGAATAAATGAATGAGTACAAGTTATGCTGAATAACTAAACAGCCACATTTGTCTCCACTAATGATTTTTTCTGTGTTCAGCATAGTACTGTGCCTTTCTATTGTCCTTGCTTTAGCTTCATGGAATTTTCTACCTTACTATGGGTATTTGCATGGTTTATAACAGACTCTTTGTCTTCAGTTTATTTTCACAGTTGTCTCTCTCTCTCTCTTTCTACATATATATATATATATATATATATATATATATATATAAAAATATACACACACAATATATAAAGGAGTTTTAATTGAGATGGTGTCAAATACCAAAGGAGTGTCTCCTGAGGACATACATTATAATCCACAAGATTAAGGTTAGAATTTCACTTTTTTCCATCTTTTTGTCTCAATTCTTGCCTTCTTTCTGTTGTTGTCAAAGATGTTAAAGCTTCTTCATCTTTCTCTTACACTTTTCTTTCTTTTTTTTTGTTTTTTTTTTCTATTTCAGCATATTATGGGGGTAAAAATGTTTAGGTTACATATACTGCCTTTGCCCCACCCATCTCTCACATTTTCATATAAAAAATTAAATACTTACTATTCATCCTTTTTTATAGGTAATTTGTCTGACTATCAAAGAGTTTCTTAAGCAACCCAAAAAATACTTTCAGGATGGAAGGGGTGAACACAGGTATGATTCATACTAGTTGGCTTAATAAATGGTTTAGAAACATCAGTCATTCTTAACTAAGTCTCTAATCATATCATTTCTGCATTTGATAAAATACTAGGAAGTCTCCCTCTTCTTAATGTGTCATCTGTCCTCCTTAAGGAACATGGAGATTCTGGGAGTAGATTACAGTGTAGTAAGAAGGAACAGTGAAAACTGGGGAATGATGTCAGGGGGACAAGTAAAAATCAAAAGCCAGGTGGAATACCAAGGCATCCATTAGAAGAGGCTATTCAGAAGACAGAATGGGAGGTGTCTGACAGCAACAGTGGCATCAGAGAATCCAGACAAGATTGATTATTTGATCTCTAAGCAAAGTGCCTGGGAATTCCAGGATGAAATGGGTCATTCTAAGAGAATTGCTGGAACCACTGAGGCAGAGCTGTGGGCTCATTTTATTCTGTGACTGCAGCCCAACTGGGAAGGTCAAAGAACCAAACTAAGTAGGGCATTTCCCCAAGCCTATTTTAGCTGTTTTTGAGTGGTGCTAATCCAGGAGAAGCCACTGACAGGTTTGTGAAAATGGCTGATATGGAAAAAAATCCTTGTGAATGTATAGGAGGGTGATCAGTCTACAGCAATCTAGCCACACTGTATTTGAACAGGGCAGGTGCAATGATGGGCCTATGAAGAAAAGATTGTTAAACACAACTCTATAGAGGATGGATTGACAGGATTTTTTAAAAAAAAATTCAAAAGACAGAAATGGAAATAATTTGGGCAGTTTATTAAAGCTGTAGCTTTTAAACTGTCTAGAAAGCTTAATTCCATTATGTATCTCAAGAATCAAGTTAGATTGAAGGGGAGGCTCGTGTGTGGATCTCAACAATTAATTGTGTATGTTACTGACTTTTTGTGTACAATTTTCTTTGACAGACATTTTCTATGAAATACAAAGTACTAAAATTTTCAAACTTCTCTTCTAAACTAAGTATTTAGATTGCATGATCATCAAGTATGCTTTCAATGCAAGTATTTTGTGTCATTTTTATTTTCATGTTATGTGCAAGTACCTGAAAATGTCACGAAGGTATCTTAGAGATTTTGTGGCCACCTTAAATTATTTAATGGCACCTGGAATTTTCTAGTTGTATTATTTAATCTAATACTACAGCAATCAAACTTGTAGCATTGAATAAATAGAGATGATAGGACATTGTTAAAGTGGGAAATATTGGATAAGTCCTTCAATTTAACAATGTTTTTCACTGGAAAGATGCCATTATCAATATTAACAATGATATATAGAATATTTTCTACTCTGAGTAAAGCTAGAAAAATAATAGAATGATTCTGAGCATCCAAGGTTGTTTTGGGAAAATTTGTAGAAAGTACAAGTGAACACTGTTTCAAACTTCCTGAAACAGTTTTAAAAGATTATTGTCCTTCATATCACCAACATTTACTCACTCACCCCCATTTTTTGGATTTGGTATATAACTTTACTACTTAAGTGATTGTTGTGGCTCATAATTGTAATTTTAATTTTTATTAAATACTAATAAATTCAATATTTTAATAAATACTTATATTCCTCTGTTTATTCAGTTACTGGTGAGCCTTTGGGTTCGCTGCAAATTCCTTTGGGATCTAGAAACACAATAAAATGGAGTGTAAGGGCTGCTACACATCAACTAAGACCGTAAATCTAGAGCCCATCCTGACCACTGGTTTTGTAGGAGGGAGGGTTGTCTATACTGTTCTCGAATTACAAGTTTCAGGAGTGTCTTAGGTTGGTATCTTGTTCAATTTAGGCTGTTATAACAAAACACCATAGATCAGGTGATTTATAAACAATAGAAATTTATTTCTCACAGTTCTGCAGGCTGGATGTCTAAGATTAAGGTGCCAGCATGGTTGGCTTCTTGGGTGACCTCTTTTGTGTTGCAGACTACTGACTTCTCCTTGTATCTTCACATGGCAGAAAGAGAGCAAGAGAGTTCTCTGGAGTTCCTTTTTATAAGGGCAATAATCCTATTTATGAGGGCTCTACCCTCATGTCCTAATTACCTCCCAAAGGCCCCAAATCCTAATGCTGCCACATTGGAGGTTAGGATTTTAAAATATGAATTTTAGAAGGGCACAAATATTTAATCAATCACAGTTGGTATCCTCTAAATCAGGCCTTGAGAAAATGTTTTACTGCAGATAGTTTAGTTGGGAGGTGACTGAGGGAGGCACCATAAGGGAATGTGGAAGGGAAAGAAGCTAAACTAGAATGCGCTATTAAGAAGGATACCACTGAAGGCAACAGGGCCTCAGTCCTGCTGAGAACCTTGGGAAGAATGTAGAGAAATACTTTAGAGTTGTCCCTCCCAGGAGGCCAAGATGCAGGTTTATTATTAACCTCCGCTTGTTCATTATTGATGTGCTATTGATCGAGGACTTCTCTCAGGGGCATTAACTTCTTGTCACTTCTAGCCTGACTCTGACCTGTCAGACCAAGCATGTTCATGGGGCCAGAGACAGCCCCAAAGCAGAAAGTCACAGGTACCTGCAGTAGAAAGCCTTTGGTCTGGAGCAGTGTCTGCCATGGGGAAATGGGCAGGACACCTCCTTAAACCCTCTTTGTGCCTCCAAAACATAGTTAAACATAGTTATATTATTCTCTTATTGGTCCTAGGATGTTATTCACTGTTCGTTCTTTTTTTTTTTTTTTCTATTTGAGTTGCCCCAACTCCACTTTCCTCTGGACAAATAACAGTTTGCACTGATATTTTAAATTATACCTAAAAAGGTATCATCCAGGATGAAATTCCAAACATGACAATCTAGTATTATTACAACTTTAAGTATTTTTGAAATATTCACAACATGAAATAGTTAATATTAAATAGTATGTTTCCTAGTATCTCATCTTCATTTACTTCTCTGACTGAGGAAAGTCAAACCAAATGCACTCCATTCTGGGCATTTTAATTTAAATCATTGTACCATTGCAGATAGGAGATCAGTTGTGGTCCTCAGAAAATTCAATATAAAGAGATTTACGATTATTTAAATATCATATATTACCATATACACCAAAATATAAAAGAAATTAGATCTCTAAGTACATTCATGACAAAGGCAATTCTATTTTCTTTAGGTATTCGAGTGGTTTTATGAAGCTTTTATGAGAAATATGTTGCCACTGACCACTCACCCTCTCCCCACCTCCTACACACAGTACAGCAGAAAAAAGAACAGGCAAATGAACTGACTCTATCACCAAAGAAATATCTTTAGGGAGCCAGGGAAGAAAATGAACTTTCAGAGGATCCTCAAATACTGCAGATATTATGAATTGACACCATAGATGTGTCCCCACTATTCTGTTTAATATCGCGTGAGGAAATTACAATCAATCTATTCACAATTGCTCCTAAAGGCCATTATTGGCCCAGTAAAGAGATTGCCAAACTTTTTCTGTAAAATGTCAGAAAGTAAATAAGTGAAACTTTGTGGCTATCTTGCTTTGGTCTACTACTCAACTATGCTGTTGAACCACAAAAGCAGACACAGATAACACATAAAAATCTGTGGCTATATTCAAATAAAATTTTATTTGTAGACAATGAAATGTGAATTTTATGTAATTTTCTTGTATCATACAATATTGTTCTACTGATTTTTTCCAACCATTTAAGAATGTAAAAAATTGCTGGACGCAGTGGCTCACGCCTGTCTAGCACTCTGGGAGGCTGAGGTGGGCGGATCGTTTGAGCTCAGGAGTTCGAGACCAGCCTGAGCAAGAGCGAGACCCCGTCTCTACTAAAAATAGAAAAAAATTAATCAGACAACTAAAAATATATAGAAAAAATTAGCTGGGCACGGTGGCACATGCCTGTAGTCCCACCTACTTGGAAGGCTGAGGCAGGAGGATCGCTTGAACCCAGGAGTTTGAGGTTGCTGTGAGCTAGGATGATGCCATGGCACTCTATCCTGGGCAACAGAGTGAGATTCTGTCTCAAACAAACAAACAAAAAAAATGTAAAAAATTATTCTTAGCTAATGGGCTGTATAAAAATTGATGACAGGCCATATTTTTCCCATGGGCTTTAGTTTGTCAATCTCTGTCCTAGTATAGTCCCTTCGTTTTGCCCACAAGGCACAAAATAAAATAAAATAAAATAAAAGCAACTTGCTAAAGATCACATGAATGGTTTATGGAAGAGAGACTGATTTGGAGTCAAAATGTTTTAAAAGTGGTCCATATTAGATGCTTATTATTATATTTCCTCTCATTTCCACATATATCTTGGTTGTTTAAAGACTGCAATATAGGAGCATATGTACATGCATTTTTAATACACTTTACTTTTTATAGTAGTTTTATGTTCATAGCAAAATTGAGCAGATGGTAGAAAGATTTCCCATATCTACCTTGCTGCCACACATGCAACAGACTCCCTGACTATCAACATCCCCCACCAGAGTGGTACATTTGTTACAATCCATGAATCAACATTGGCACATCATTATCACTCCAAATCCATAGCTTACATTCAATTTCACTCTTGATGCTGTACATTCTATGGGTTTTGACAAATGTGTAATGACATGTCCCACCATTGTAGTAACATGCAGAGTAGTTTCACTGCCCTAAAAATCCTCTGTGTTCTGCCAATTCATTGTTTCCTCCCCACCTACCCCTGTCAATGACTGATAGATTTATTGTATCCATAGTTTTGCCTTATTCCAGAATGTCATATGGTTGGAATCATATACAGTATGTAACCTTTCCAGATTGGCTTCTTTTACTCAGTAATATGCATTTACACTTTTATGTCTTTTCATAGCCTTGATAGCACATTTCTTTCCACTGATAATAATATTTCGTTGTCTAGATGTATCACAGTTTATTTATGCATTCACTTGCTAAAGAACACCTTAATTGCTTCCAAGTTTTGGCAATTAAGAATAAAGATGATATAAATACCTGTGTGCAGAATTTTGTGTAAACATATTTTCAGTTTCTTTGGATAAATATCAAGAAATGGGATTTCTGGATTGTATAGTAAGCATATGTTTAGTTTTGTAAGAAACTGCCAAAACATCTTCCAAAGTGGTTTTACCATTTTTTATTTCAACTAACAAAGAATAAGAGTTTCTGTTGCTCCACATCCTTCCCAGAATTTGATGTATTTGATGTCAGTGTTTTGGATTTTTGCCATTCTAACAGGTATGCAGTTGTATCTCATTGTTGTTTTAATTTGCAATTCTCAAATGGCATATGAGGTTGAGCACATTTTCACATACTTATTTGCCATCTGTATATACTTCAGTGCGGTGTCTGTTCAGATTTTTTGTGAGATTTAATTTTATTTTTGAATAACATAATAATTGTTCATATTTATGGATACATAATGATGTTTGGATACACATAATATATAGTATCAGATCAGGGTAATTAGCATATCCATCATCTCAAACATTTATAATATCTTTGTGTTGGGAACATTCAATGTCTTCTTTCTAGCTATTCAAAACTATGTAATGTATTATTGCTAACTATAGGCATCCTGCAGTGCTATAGAACACTACAATTTATTTCTCCTATCTAGTGGTATTTTTCTCTCTCTCCTTCCCCCTATGCTTCCCAGCCTCTGTTCTACTCTTCGTCTCCATGAGATCAACTATTTTTTACCTTTAACATATGTGTGGTGCTTAACTTTCTTTTCCTGGTTTATTTCACTTAACGTAATATCCTTCAGTTCCATCTGTGTTGCTGCAAATGACAGAATTTAATTTTATGGCTCAATAGTATTTCATTGTGTATATATATGACATTTTCCTTATCCATTCATCTGTTATTGGAAACCTAAGTTGATTCCATATATTTTCTATTGTGAATACTATTGCAATAAACGTGAGAGTGCAAATGTTTCTTCAATATATTAATACTTATTTCCTTTTCTTTGGGTAAAGGCCCAGTAGTGGGACTGTTAGATCATATGGTAGTTTTATCTATAGCTTAATTTACGTTCCCGCCAGCACTGTATGAGTTCCTCTTTCTTCACATCCTTACGAGTATTTGTTACTTTTTGTCTTTTTGATAATAGCCTTTGTAACTGGAGTGAGATGATACCTTGTTGTGGTTTTAATTTGCATTTGCCTGATGATTAGTGTTGCAGAGCATTTTTCTGTGTGTGGGTGTGTGTTTTTTGGCCATTTTTCTGTCTTCTTTTGAGAAATCCCTCTTCAGATATTTTGTCCATTTTTAAATTGATTTGGGTTTTTTGCCATTGAGATATTTGACTTCCTTATATATTCTGGATATTAATCCCCTGTTGGATGAATAGTTTGCAAATATTTTCTCCCATTCTGTAGGTTGTCTTTTCACTCTGTTGATTGTTTTCTTTGCTGTGCATGTTTTGTAATCAGGTTGTTTGTTTTCTTATTTTGAGATTGAAGAATTTTTTTTTGTATATTTTGGATGAAGCTTTTGTCAGATATGTCTTTTGCAAATATTTTCTCCCAATCTGTGCTTGTCTTCTCATTCTCTTGACAATATCTTTTGCAGAAAAAAGTTTTTAATTTTAATGAAACCTAGTTTATCAATTATTTTGGTCATGGATCATGCCTTTAGTGCTATATCTACAAAGTTATTTTTAAATGCAAGGTCATTTAGATTTTCTTTTATGCTGTCTTCTAGGTATTTAATAGTTTTTCATTTTATGTTTTGGTGTGTGATCCAGTTTGAGTTAATTTTTGTGAAGGGTCTAAGGTCTATGTGTAGATTCACTTTTTTTGCAGGTGGATGTCCAGTTGTTACAGCACCATTTGTTGAAAAGACTAACTTTTCTCTATTGTCTTGCCTTCATCCTTTGTCAAAGATGAGTTGACTGTATTTATGTATGTCTATTTCTGGTCTGTCTGTTCTGTTCCATTGATCTTTTGTCTATTCTTTTGCTCATAGCACACTATCTTGATTACTGTAGCTTTGTGCATGCGTTTTAAAGTTAATCACATATTAAATAGCATATAATATTCCAAATAATTGATATGAGAACTGATGAATCTTTTGAGTCTTATATGCTAATTTTATCAATACTGTTTTAAAGACTGATAAGCAACATAAACTTGAGAAATTGACTTTTAGTAGCAATATTAGTATTTGAAATAGTATTGCCATTGATAAACATCAATTCACAATTGCAAAGATATGAAATCAACCTAAGTACCCATCAATTCATGAGTGTATAAAGAAAATGTGATACACACACACACACACACACACACATCATGGAATACTATTTAGCCATAAAAAGGAATGAAATAATGTCTTTCACAGTAACTTGAATGAAACTGGAGACCATTATTGTAAGTGGAGTATCTCAGGAATGGAAAAACAAATACCACATGTTCTCACTAATAAGTGGGAATTAAATGATGGCTAAACACAGGCATAAAAAGATGTAAAGGGCATTGGAAACTAAGAAAGGGGAAGGAGGGAGAGTTAACCCCTGTGGAAAGTAATTTAGAGATATCTCAAAGAGCTAAAAGTACAAATATCATTTGATGTAGGAATCCCACTACCAGGCATCTATCCAAAAGAAAAAAAGGCATTCTATAATAAAGACATCTGCACCCAAATGTTTATAGCAGCACAATTCACAATTGCAAAGATGTGGAAACAACCCAAATGTCCATCAATACATGAGTGATTTAATAAAATATGGTATATGTATACCATGGAGTACTACTCAACTACAAAAAACAATGGTGATCTAGCACCTCTTATATTAGCTTGGATAGAGATTGAGGCCATCCTTCAAAGTGAGGTATCACAAGGATGGAAAAACATGCATCATATGTACTTGTCATCAAATTGGTACTAATTGATTAACACTAAGGTGTTCACGTGGTAGTAATACTTACTGGGTGCCAGTCAGGTAGAGGGGCTCAGGGGGTGGAGGGGTAAACCCACAGCTAATGGAAATGGGGCACACTCTATGGGGGAAGGACATGCTTGTGGCCCTGACTTGGGTGAGGCAAATGCATTTCATGTAACCAAAATGTTTATACCCCCATAATATGCTGAATTTAAACAAAAAAGAATTATGCCAAAAAGGAATACAGAACAATAACAAAAAAATTTGCATATTGAGTACCATGAACACTGTCCCAGTGATAGGCACACTGAAAGCCTTGACTTTAGCATTATACCGTGTATCCATGTGACAAAAATATTTATACTCTCTTAAAATTTTGAAATTAAAAAAAGAAATAGTATTGTCACTGAAATCATTTTTTGATTTTCCTATAAATTAAGACTACACTTTAAAACTGTACCAATCCTGATATTTGCAACCAGAGTACATTTTAAAACACACACGTAACTTAGAAATGATGTATGACATATTCATAAAATAGGTTTATAGTCAACACTTTAAAAGATAAGAAAGTATAGAAGCCCTATTCTAATCAGTTATTTCTCAGAAATATTACTAAAGCTGAAACAATTATGAAAACATGTTTAATTCTTTTTAAGACTAAGATAAATTTTGAAAAAAATTATTTATTCTTCAACACCCAAGAAGCACCCCTAATGGTAGAAGACACCCCTGTTATGAGTTTTGCATTTTCACAGGTGAAATTGCACCAATAAACTGGTTTGCAGTTGGTCATTTTTTAGTGTCATTGATTTTGACTTATACATTCTTCAATGTGGCATGGTAAATTGAGGTAATTTGTTGATATCATACAACCAGTACATATCCACTGTCTGGAAACAAAAAGAGAAAGAGAGATTTTTATCAAGGAAATGAGAGAATACTAGGAAAAAAATAACATAATCAACATCTTTTCTTCTCCATGTGGGGTACAGAAAAGACACAAAAGTGAAAATGCACCTAAAATGACAAGCAATGTGAATAAGAGAAATTAAGGAAAGTGTTTGGCTTTATGAAGTAGAAACTAACCACTGAAAAATTTCTCATCAGTCTGTCTTGTTAGCATCTGGCTGCTTTGAAGGGAAGCAATCTATTTGGTTTACGTGAAGCTGCTGCCCAGCATGAACTGTAACTAATGGAAGCAATGTCTTGCAAGATAAACTTATACATGAAAATTTAAATGTGGCCATAAAACCCACTAGTAGAATATGTTGAGTTTCTGCCTTTTAGATTAAGAAAGTTCATAATTATTTAATAATATGGCCATTCCAATACACTAGATGTGGTGGAAATTCATTGATAACACACATAACTGAAATCCAATTCAGAACAATTTTTACAATAATTTATTTTAAAATACTTCATTTCTTCTGCATACATGCATAGGAAGGCAATATTGAATTAGACAGTCCACGATTTTCTTCATTTTTATGTTCATACCTAAGTCTCATTGCTTTTGCAGAATTTTCTAAAGCCACCTATGTCCATGTTTATGTAGGCCTTCTTTCTCATGCTAAGATTTGTATCATGTGTATTCAGAAAACTCATTAAGGATAAGTTCAGGCCAAGTGAATATTTCAGTGCACCAGGGTTTGATGTGCAGTGTGATGTAACAGAAACAATCCTAATTCCAACATTAGTACCTAAATATGGAGTGCTGAATGGATAAATCCTAAATTATGCAATTTGATGAATAGAACTTAGGGAGAAACCATGAGGAACAGATATTTGGGGATTTGGTAATTTTTGATAAATAGTAGCCAACACTAGGTGAAAATGTTACTTGTTTTATTTGAGACTAAAGCCATGCCAATGAGATTGTAGCATCTGAGTTTTAGAAGTATAAAGTCAAGAAGGACCTTGGATAATGTTGCCTAGTATTTTATCTAGTTCACCAGGGATATACAATGAAGATTCAAACTATGACATCTGAGCATAAAACTATGAATATAAAGTTTCAGTTGCTACCTGTTGTTTGAGTCCAAGCCTGTCAGATGTATTCTCCTGGATGTCCTGACAAAAATTACGTGACCAAAGTCTCAAAGAACAAAAACAAACTCGTTATCTGTCCTCTGTTTCTAGTCTTTATTGATGGTACCTACCCTTTGCAACTCACCTGGCTCAAAATTGTAGGGACAGTTTTGACACCACTGTTTCTATCAGTCCATGTGTCCACTGGTATCTTTTTTATCGATAGCACCTCTTCGCTTCCAAGGCTCCCCTCTGCTTGATGTCTTATTACTTAATGCCTCCAATAATTTATAAGATGAATTCTATGTCTTTATTTGGTGTCTATTTCTAACACTGATTATATTTTCATGTCAGAGGAGAAATTGGAGGAAAAAAATCAGGTGAAAGAAGATAAAAAAATACAGGAATTAAAATAAATGTTGATTGTAATTTTGCAAAGGAATAGGAGAACCTTGTCTGGTGACAACAGAGACTGGTCATGATGGAGGTGCAGTGGTAAGTAATGCTGGGTGAATAGTATGAGGTCACGTTTTAGAAGGCTCTGAAAAATGGCAATGGGATTTGGACTGGATGTGATAGTAATCGGTTATACTTGTAAAATGATAGTAAATGATGTATAGTTTACACAGCAAAACAGACTTTTTTCATTTAAGCTTCAATTTGTGACAGCCATGCTGTGCTATAGATGAGGAAATAAAACCAGAGCCATTCAGGATCTTCAGAAAATTACGCAACTAATAAAATTCAGGGGACCTGACTAAATGCTCAGTGTTCTTTTTTCATCTACACTGCATTACCGTCTGCATCTTTAGGCAAAAGATCAAAATGGCTGGTATTTTGAGAAGTGTGCTCTGCCGGCAGTAGAGATAACTCTATTGGAAATATATGGTTTACAATGTAGAGGCCAAAGCTGAAGCAAAATAGAGATTATCAGGTTAGGGGAGTGAGCACAAGGACGTTATAATTTGCATGAGTAAAGCTTTTTGGGGGAACATCATTTAGAAACAAGAAAGTTTCTTGTAATGGCTACTTTAACAATGATAACATAGTAACATTACTCTTCATATGACAGTTAGAATGTGTAACTACACTTCCTTTTTAGGATAGTGATAATCATCGAAAGGATATACCCTATTCTGTTAAGAAAGCAGATCTCAACACCTATGACAGGAAAGCATTACAGGAAAACAATAAAATCAGATTTTAGTACGGGTTCACTATAGAATTGATAGAGAAAAAAAGGAAAATATTCCTGAAAATGTTTATAAGACTTCTTCTGGAGTAAAACGTGTTTTTCTATTTCAGAAAAGAAAAAGAAAACTTCCCCAAAACACTGAATCAAATTTACATAATGAGCAGATAGAATATGAAAGGAAAGGACAGAAAGGTAGCAGAGTGCACTAGGGATCATAGATGAGTAAACTTCTGCACAGCAACAACATTGCTACCACTGGCAATAAATAGAACACATCAGGGGACTGAAATGCCAGCTCTATATTGATAATCCCTGTCAGACAGTCATACAATGGGTTACATAAGGCTTATCAAAAGAAGACATACAAATGGCCAACAAACACATCAAAAATGCATCAAAAAATGCTCAACATTACTAATTATCAGGGAAATGAAAATTAAAAACACAATGAGATATCACCTTACCCCTGTTACAATAGTTTTTATTAAAAAGTGCAAAAACAAAAGATGTTTGCATGGATGGAGAGAGAAAGGAACACTTATGCACTGTTGGTGGGACTGCAAATTAGTAAAACTTCTATGGAAAATAGTATAGACATTTCTCAAAGAAGTAAAAGTAGACCTACCATTCAATCCAGCAATACCACTACTGGGTATCTACTCAAAGGAAAAGAAGTCATTTTATCAAAAACATACCTGGACTCAAATGTTTATTGCAGCAGAATTCATGGTTACAAAGACCTAGAATCAACCTAAATGCCCATCAATTCATGAGTAAATTAATAAAATGTGTTATATGTAGTGTATTTGGGACAAGATGGCTGACCAGAGACATGAGCAGCCAGATCGTCTCAGAAAAAAGGAAAACTTTTAGAGAAAAAAAAAAGGAAACAATCAGAAATTGGGTGTAATTCCAAGGAAAAAGTGCCAGAACCTACCAGAGATTCCATGGCAAGAAGTTGCAAAGCAGAAGAGGGAGCAAGATACTGGCAGAGATCAATGCCTGAGAGGCTTGGATTCCAGAGAAAAGGATAGGTGGAGTGGTTTGTTTCTCTCTCCTTCCCATCTCTGGCAGTCACAAGGCTCCCAAACTTCTGGATAGCCTTTCTAGCCTTGGGAGCCCAAATGCTGCTGCCACCAGTGAACTGAGAGCTGCTTGAGAAAAAAGCACCAGGCTGCCAGCCCCCTTGGGGCACTTTTCTGTCACCACAGACCCAAGCCAAGATGGCAGGTGCCATATTGCTTCTCCACCCACCATGTGCCTTTGTCCTCTCCACAGGATTTTAGCCCATCATTATTCATCTTGCTCATTTCCACACAAATATTTCCCAACTCCAGCCTAGACTGCAGGAGCCACAAGGGGCCAGTGGGTCCCGGGGAATCTATGTGACCCCAGAGAATGGACATTCTGGGGGGGCTGCCTTCCAGAAAGGGGACAGAGATGACCAGAGTGCTAGCTTTCCTCCATCCAGACTCTTTTCCTCCCCTTCCTCTCCCCCACCTGCAGCTGCCAAGAGAGATGTTAGAGCTGGGGCTCTCAAGAGTGGTTGCTTCCCCACTGTTGAGGCTTCCAAAGGCAGTGGGGCTCAAACCTTTCTTCTTTTTTTTTTGACTTTCTTTTTTTTTTATTTCAGCATAATATGGGAGTGCAGATGTTTAGGTTAAGTGTGTTGCCCTTGCCCCCCCTCCCCCCTTCAGTCCAGGTTTCAAATATGTCCATCCCATTGCGTGGTGCGCATTGCACTCTTTGTGTACACATATACCCGTCCCCTCCTCCCTCCTCCCCCCTCCTCCCTGCCTAATATCTAATAGATGTAATTCTTATATATGCACTTATGTGTTGATCCGTTAATACCAATTTGATGGTGAGTACATGTGGTGCTTATTTTTCCATTCTTGGGATACCTCGCTTAGTAGAATGTGTTCCAGCCCTTTCCAGGA
>CAUYSK010110589.1:0-52781 GCA_963575035.1 Avahi laniger
AAGTCAGAGAGATTGGAAGCATGAGAGGCTCTATGAAGGAGCCTACATAGCAAGGAAGTGTGGGTGGCCTCTAGAATCTGAGTGTCATCTCCGGCCAACAGCTTGCAGGACAACAGGGATTTAGCATTTCAGCCACAAGGAAGTGAACTCTGCCAATAACTTGAGGTAGCTTGGAAATGAATCTTTCCCTCATCCAGTTTCCAGATGAGTTCACAGCAGGTCAATACCCTGATTTTAGCCATGTGAGACCCTGAGCAGAGTACGAAACCACTTCTTGCCTGGCCTTCTGATCTGTGGAACTGTGAAGTAATAAATTGTCAATATCTTAAGCTGCTAAATTTTTGGTAATATGTTAAACAGCAATAGAAAACCCACACAACATAGTATACCTTTATGCATCATTTTACTTTTAAAGTATTTTTTTACATATATAAGGTGTGTTTACGGCAGGGAACGTAAGTTTGGTTCTTTTTATAATATTTTCCTTTGGGTGGGGGTGTTTAGATCATTAACACTTTTTTCTCTTTTCTTTGCATTTTTTATTTCAGAATATTATGGGGGTACACAATTTTGGTTCATAAATTGCTTTTGTACCATTTGAGTCTAGGTTATAAGTGCACCCATCCCCCAGATAGTGTGCATTGTACTCATTAGGTGAGAATTTACCCATCCCCCTCCCACCTGCTTGATTTCCATATGTGCACATAAGTGTTGATCAATTAGTTACAATTTAATGGCGAGTACATGTGTTTGTTTTTCTATTCCTGTGATACTTCACTTAAAAGAATGGTTTTCAGTTCCATCCAGGTTAGTGCAAGAGGTATTAGTTCACCATTTCTTTTATGGCTGAGTAGTACTTCATGACATATACATACCACATTTTATTAATCCCCTCATGTATTGATGGGCACTTGCATTGTTGCATATCTTTGCAATTGTGAATTGTGCTGCTATAAACATTTGAGTGCAGGTGTCTTTTTTGTGGAATGTCTTTTTTTTTTCTTTGGGTAGATACCCAGTAGTGGGATTCCTGGATCAAATGGTGGGACTGCAAATTAGTACACTCTCTGTGGAAACTAATATGGAGATATCTCAAAGAGCTACAAGTAGAACTACCATACAGTTAAAATAATTGCTATAATATTCTTGTCTTCTAATATCAGTTTCAGTACTGATTGTATTTTAATTCATTTTTTTTTTCTCATCTTGAGATTTCTGCTTCTTGCCATGCCTGATAATGTTTTTATTGTATGTGAGACATCATATTTTATTTTTTTAGATACTGGGTAGCTTTAAGACTCATTTAAGTTACTTGAGAATCACTTGATTCTTTCTAACAGTACTTTTACGATTTGTTAGAGGTTGATCAGAATACTGTTTAATCTAGAGCTGATTATGACCCTTTTTTGAGCCAATGCTCTGTGCATGAGATTTTGAAGTCTCGAAAAAGGAACTGTTCCTGAACCTCTGTGTCACCAAGGCACTGTAACCTCTAATCCAGTTCAGATGTGTTCCCCCTCCCCCATTTGGGTAGTTTCCTCATATGCATATACTACTGAATTCTTGATGGGGACCCTCTTCACATCTACGGAATTCTCACTCTGTGCATTTCTCTCCTCTCTGGTGTTCTGTCCTATTACCTCAGGGTTCCTTGATCTCCCTCAGCTCTCAATTCCATCTGTGATATTCTGGGAGTCCATTGGGCTCCACTTGTGTTCCCTCTCCACGTACCACAGCCTGGAAATTCTCTCAAGGCAATGAGCCGGTGCACACAGGACTTGCTAAATTTGTTTCTTATCTCTCAGAAATCACTATCCTTCATTTACTGATATCCAGTGCCTTAAAACACTACTATTGCATATATTTTGTTAAGTTTTTAGTTGTTTTATGTAGGAGACTAAATTTGGTCTCCATATTGACCAGAAACAAATATGTTCATGAAGTTTTAATTGTAAAAACATGTAATAAAATTAAAATTTATGTCTTTTGACAAATTTATTTAAAACTAACTTTGGTATAACAAATGAAAACATGCTTAAACTTTAAAATATATGCTTATTTGAAACACATTTTAATTTATTTAAAACCTTGGGATGATCATTTCTTTCCTCATAAAATATGTATCTTCACTTTAATAATTTTAAAGTGAATAATCTTCCCTTTATAATCTTGTTTAAAAAATGAATCTAATATTACTTCTGTTATACAAATACAGATACTCCTTGATTTACAATGGACTTATGTTCCAGTAAATCCACTGTAGTTTGAAAATATTGTAAGTTGAAAATACATTTAATATAACTAACCTACCAAACATTATAGCTTAGCCCAACCTATCTTAAACACGTTCAGAACACTTACATTAACATACAGTTGAGCAAAATTGTCTAACCCAAAATCTGTTTTATAATAAAGTATTAAGTATCTTATGTAATTTATTAAATACTATACTGAAAGTAAAAAACAGAATGGTTGTATGGGATTTGAAGTATGATTTCTACTGAATGAATATTGCTTTTGCACCATGGTAAAGTAAAAAAACCTTACGTTGAACTTTTGGAAGTCAAAGACTATCTGTACACAACAGTTTAAAATAAAGGAGATTTAAGAAAACTATATTGCAAATACGTTAAAATTACTTTATATTAATCACTTGGAATATTTGTATAAGTATTAAATGACTAAATGTCCCAGATATAATTTTTTTCATACAACACTCATTTCATTCGAAATTTTAAGCTCAATTTTGAAAATTATAAACGGCGGATTGAAATATTATAAATAATTTTTCCTAATTTTCTTTAAAAATATACACTTACATCAAAATATATATGTGATATGCATGTATGTGTACATTTGTAGATAGTCTGAATGAAACACATCTTTCTATTTTAAACTATGCCTTTCCTTTTATTTTTCAAATCTTGCATTAACACTGAATATTAGTTTAACTTTTTTCATGTGCCTGAAGAATTATACTACCTAATCTTTTGTAAGTAAATTTACCAATTAAATGAATTTGGCTTTGTTATAAACATTTCCAATATTGAGAGCTCCAGAAATCCCGTGACAGAATGTGTCCATCCATCTAGCATTTGGCAAGTTGCAATTTCCATTTGTTCTTGTTTCCCTTTTGAGACACATCTAGGAAATGAGCTTTTTACTTTGAATGAAACAATCTATTTTGTTGGTTGTACTTCTATTATGTTAGTGAAGAGTTTCATTAGTATATCCCTAGGGACTAAATGTGGCAATTGGTATCAACAGTTTCGTGTGGGTGGCTGTGTGTGTGTGTATGTGTGATATATATCTATAATCTTTAATGGTATTTACTTCATTAAAGATGACAGCACCCAGGGTCCCCAAATCACTTATTGTGAAAGTATTTTAACAATGTGTTTTCTAAAATAACCTGCTAACTTTTCTGTTAATGCACTTATTCTTCTCTGAAATGAGGGATGATAACCCTCACATAAATTGAACTGAAAATACGTTCTTCCTTAAAATGAGGAAATGTCTTCCCCTCAAAGTGTCAGCATGTAAAACACTGTTCCTTCACGAAATGGAAGTCATTCAGTATGAATATCCTCTAAAGAGTTAGGCCGAGATTTATTTGACATGTGATATGCTAGCTATTTTGAAGAGGATAATACAGGTCTTGATTTAACCAGAATACAGCCACCTTTGGTGCTCAACCTCACCTGAAATACCATCCATCTATCAAGAAGCCTGACGCACAGAGGGCAAAGTTCAGTATGTTTCAGATATGGAAGAGACTCTGAAGTAGTGAGGGAACAAATACAAGACACAGAATGAATATTGTTTTGTGTCACTAACTGAAAAGCCAAATGTACAATATGAGATTTATGACATAAGCTCAAAATAGGAAAACATTTGCAGACCTGAACATCAATATTTTCTTCAACTGTGTGAACCAGTGAAAGAGAAACCTTGAATAGAGCTTTATAGAAAATTCACTTTAGGCTTTCAAGGGGCCAATGGTAATAGTAATCTTTAATAATTCTATAAAAAATATAATTCAGGTGAAAGACAGGCCAAGGGAATATACCACACGCTCTGTCTCTGTCACCTGGTGATTTATTTTTCCACCCCAAAATACTTACCAGAGTTTATAAATATCAATTTAGTAAAGAAGGGAGTGGCCATTCGGAGAACAAATCTATAACTAGGTCTTGTTTGAAGAAATTTTCTGTGATAAAAATGTACTGACATTAGCTTTAAAAATACAAAACTGATGACTTCTGTCATTCTGCTAACTTCCCATTATTATTGCTGTTTTGATAGGTATGTAACTTCAGCCATGAAACATAAATTTTATGTCAAGCAAAGCAACGTCTGTCAGAGACAACCTAGCCATATTTTAAAAGCTGTTGCTGCAGCAGGGACAGCGAAATGCTTAACTATAGAAATGCTTTGAAGTGCTGTGGCCAAAACCACGGCCAAGAGGCTTTGCAAACTGCATAGCACCAATCACTTGATGACATTTCTTCTCTCATTCAAAAGCATCTATGGACAGAGACAGAAAAATCAAGGAAACCAGAGCAAACAAAACTTGTGTCCTCCAGACTGCTTAACAGAGGAGATGGCATAGATTTCTGCGTGTGTGTTTGTTGATGTATTTTATTCAGCCTTGGCATTAATTACAAAGATGAAGAGAGGAAAACTAACAGACACACTATGGTTCTCCAGTTTAGCTTCATTTCAAAGTTGTTTTCTGAGTATAATAGGCAACTAGCCATATATCTGATGCCATAACCTAGTGATCCTTTGCCTTATCATGAAAACATTGTCAAGATATTGAGAGCTAGGATATTCCTAATCATAACATACTATTAAAAATAATAAGAGTTAATTCTTCTTATATTGCTACAATTTGCATTATACAGAGAATTAGATTTACATAAAGGGTTTTAATAAGTACATATAATGTTTTCTACATGTCAATAAATTTTGTATATTAAAATTAGGATTTAATATCTACATATATATTAAAACCTGTTGTCAAATTTCATGTGCTGATAATATATATCAGCAAATATACATACATATATATCACCCAGTCATCAGATGTTAATTTATCAGAGTCAGTATCTCAGTTTAGTCTCATAATTTCCCTGTGAGAGAGGCATAAAATCATCACTTCATAGTCTCAAAGTACTTACTTAACAAACATAAAGATAGTTAGTAAATGACAGAGATTAAACTTGGACCAAGGACTCTGTGGTTCAGGTTTTGGCTATTTGCTACTGCATCATGCAATCACTTACAGAATGTCATCTCACAAGCAGGCCACCTAACGGACAGGGAGACATTTGAACCAAGTGGTTATCAAAGGATCCATGATGTTAAATCTTGCAAAGTGTTGAGAACACAGAAACTTAAAGTAACGTGTGTCCTGGGAATTGAAAGTAATTCACTGTAGTCAGAGCATGGGATGCTATGAAATTGTGGTAGCAGAAGTGGGAGATGAAGGATCTAGAAAAGGAATTTGGTGAAATATGAAAAGACTTTATATGTCATGCTATGTGAGCAGGGAAGGGTTACCTCAGCAGCCCTGGCTTGTTCAAACTCTGCACATTGCAATAAAAGGTTTGTCTTCAAGGCTGGCCTTTGACCAGTTCCAGGCAGATAACCTCTAGGACTTTGGGATATTTTGCATAAGAGTATTTTTGTAACAATCTGAGGCTTTGGGCCATGCTGCACCAGTTTGACCAGATAACTATATCTTAACAATGTGTCTTAAGGAAAATACCTATTTTTGCTAGAGGGTGGGGACATTGTCTGAGTAGCTGAGGTCGGCCACATGGATGCTATATACCTATGTGACTAATCCGCAAGAAAACTCTGGACAACAAGGCTCGGGTGAACTTCCCTGGTTGGCAACATTTTAAGTGGGTTGTCCCAGATCTTTGCAGGGAAAATTGTGAATTTAACAGCTTTTCTGAGGCCTGTGAGTCATTCCTATGAATCACTGAGCCTGAGGATGGTACTAGGAATGCCCGACACAGTATGGAATTTTATTTTATCCTCTACATAATTGAAAATTGTAATAGTTTTCAAAGGAATGGGGTTTATATTTATTCATTTGTTAATAAATTATTATTGAGTGTCTTCTATTTTTCAGCCCTATTTTAGGTTGTGGAAATAGTACAATATACACAATAAATAAAATCTCAGCCTTCATGTCTATTTGAAACACAAGATAAATAAACAGACCAATAGAATATTCTATTATGATTTTTATTTTACCAAGAAAAATAGACTTTGGCTATGTGGAGAAATTACACTAAGGGTAACAGGGATAACTAGTCTCCCTTAAGTATTCTTTTATATAGCAGATTGCACATGAAAATTTAATATCAGGACTTTCTTCTTTGCTAAGATTTTGATTTCCATTAATGCAGGTACCAGATATGATGAAGGGCACTATCGAGTGATAGTGACTTATACATTTATCTTAAGTGATACTCGGCTATACTTCAGGATAAATATCTCACAGCTAATGCTGGAATGGGTTAAGCACAGAAATTGAACGATGGTCCATGGCTGTGACAGGAGAAAAGGTAGAAATAATTACCCTCGAAGGGAAGAAAATTCAAAAAACACGGATGTTGGAGGCCTTCCAAATAAATTTTATACATTACAAAATATCTAACACTGGACTGTACTTAATAAAGAGAATAAAAAAATAATTTCCACTCAATTCTTTATGCAGAAACAAATAAATTGGCATTTCTTTTCCTTTTGGAGAATTTCTAAGTCTTTTAGAATATGATAAAAATGGAAAAGAAAACTCAACTTATAGTTATTAAAGGGCCTAAAAATTAATCACCTAAAGGAAAAAAAAAACAGTTTAAAAAATTTTCAAAGGTATAATTTTTCTAGATGCCATTGTATTTCATCTGGAAAACCTAAATATGAATGATTTAACAATTTGCCATTTTAATGAAAAAATTGTTTCATTCCTTTTTATAGTCCTATTGACTTTTTCCTCTAATTACTATATGTAAATGGGTTTTTTCTTCCAAAAAGTCATGTTTTTTCCTTTTGTTCAAAGTTCCAAGGGTGTTTTTTTTTCTATTTATATCTGTGAATTCCATTCATTTGAACAAACTGTAAAAATTAAAATTAAAATAAAAGGAAAGATGTGAAGAATTATAGTTTGGTGGTAGAGTGGGATTTCTCAATCTCAAATCTTTTTATACTTATTATTAGGATTTATTTTTAAGCTTAACAGTCTGGGAAAAATTCAAATTAATGAGAAAATTCTTAGCATCTACAAATTGTTGCTTATTCCCTTTATTTTATTTTCAAACACATTTTAATATAACTCTGTTATTAGAATATATTGAATAAAGAAGGGAAAAATTTTCTTGTGATACATATTCTCGGGCCACCTTATTCTCTATAGCTAAATTAAATGTTGATACAAGATAGTGAAGTTTGATATTCTGAATTCTCTTCCACTAAAAGAAGAGGCAGCCTGATATTAAAATATTTTATTAGCTATCACAAAGAAACTACTGAGATCACTCTTCATATTTGAAGTATGAAAATTAAAACAGGTACATAAAATAATTCATGATTTTTAATTTCTAAGTTACTAGTATTCATTTATTTCTTTGTATATTTTATAAAATTACTCACATGCATGAAAAAGATTTTCAGCACAAATGTATGTAAAATATTATTGCCATGGGCTGAATTATGTCCCCCACTCAAAAAAATTCATATGTTGATATTCTAACATCCAGTATCTCAGAACGTGACTGTATTTGGATATGGGGCCTTCTAAGTGGTGATTAAACTAAAATAGGGCCCTTAGAGTGAGCCCTAATCCAATATTTTTGGTGTCCTTGTAAGAAAAGGAAATTTGGACACATAAAGAGACACCGGACATGCACACACAGAGGAAAGGCCGTGTGGGCACGGACCAGGCAGGCAGCCATCTGCAAGCCAGAGAGGCCTCAGGAGGAACCAAACATATCAACACCTTGATCTTGGGCTTTTATCCTCCAGAGCTCTGAGAAAGAAATTTCTATTGTTTCCCATGGTTTAAAGCAACCCTTCCTTGGTGTTTTCTTATGGCAGCCCTGCCTACTCTCATCATTAATCAGAGTTATTTTTTTGGTAAACATTATATTTAATGTTTTATTATGATTATTAAAGAATACTGTATCAAATGACTTTATGTTTAATATAAAAAATGCAAGACATTTAAAAATACAAAGAGTAAAAGGAAAATAATGTAATCTCACATTTCAGAGAGCTGAAGAACTATTCTAAATTTTAATATGACAGTGGAAGCCCCTGTGTATTTGGTTCCTAGAGAAAGAGGAATTTGAGGCATTTTGGAATATTTTATAACTTTGGGTAAAATAGGCAATGTAAATAGAAATCTCAGAATATATAAAACATGATAAAGAAATGACCATATTTTACACTCCTGGGGCAGAGCTAAAGTAGTATACAAATAAAATGTACAGCATAAAATACATGTTCTATAAGAATGTAAGAATTGTGTAAGAAAAATGCATAAATGAAATATGTCTATAGTAACATGAGGAAAAATAAAAATGAAATAAACAGTAGTAAAGAAAATGAAAGAAAAGGTAAAAGAACACGTTAATGAGTAAGAATATGGTAAAATAGAAAACGATAAAAAAGTTTTATTTTTGGAGAAAAATGATACTATAAGTAAACTGACAGTATGCATTGAAGGGGAAAAAGTTAGAATAAATATAAGAAACATCTTTAAAATATATTTGCAAAACATTTGAAAATTAAGATACTAAAACTTGCTACAGAAAAGAAGGATAATATAAAGAACTGATTTGAGTAAAAAATGAAAAAATAAAAAAGACAAAGAGGCCTACAAAAAAGTCCACTGTACATTGGTAACCAACTCATTTGAGTGTGGTGAAACAGAACATCCACATACAGAAGAAAACAGGGTTAGTGAACTGGGAAACAGGTCAATTGTACATTCAAAAACTGAAGCACCAAGAAAAAATATGAGCACATTCAGACAAGTTACAAGAGGTGTGGAGAGCATGCTGAACAGACCTAACTTATGTGTGCTTGGAATTTTGGGAGAAGAAAGAGACAATGCAGCAGAAGTGGTGTTTGAATGGATAATGGCTAAGAATTTCCTAAAACTGATTGAAGTCATCAACTCACATACTGAAGTTCTGTAAACCTCAAACAGGGCAAATAAACAGAAAAATATATTAAGTCCAATGTAGTAAGAATGCATAAAATCAATACAAAGATAAACATTTAAAAGGTAACCTAAGATTAAAAAGATACCATTAAAATCTAAACAATAAAATTGGACTATGATTTTCTTACAAGAAATGATAGTTTTAATGCCACTTAGCCAAAGACCACCGAGAACACACCTATAGTTTCACAAGTGGGATTAACTGCTGTTTTCGGGGGGCAAGGATGTACACCAGGGTGACCCACCTGGCATCTCAGGAAGAGGGTATTAGGAAGGACTTGGTATAGGATTTTGACTGGATGATTTTGAAGACAGTCCCAGGAAGCAGGTACTCACTATAAATTGGGTGCTCTTAAGATGCAAGGACCATTCTATGATTGGGTGTCTCAGTAAATCTTATCTAGGAAGAGAACAGTCCAGAGAGGAAATAATGCTGTAGTTGGTAAAGGAGAGCAGTCACTCACGTTAGCCAGGCAAGGACTGTATTTGGTATTTTATGGGTTGCCCAGTGATCCTGGTTTTGTCTGTGCTTAGACAAAATTATGAATTGCTCTTGCTTGTCTCATCTCATTATGGTTGCAGAGTGATCTTTTTGGATGTTAGTGTCCTGTAAGAATTTATATGGCTAACAAGAGGACGGCATCACCTGTTTCCTACCCAGGCCAGCTTTGAATGACACTGAGGTCTAGCTGTAAGTGCAGACCAGTTCCCACATGCCAGTATTGTCTTTTCTTTCTCAATGGAAACTATAAAATAATTGCTGTTACCTTAAAAGTGTAGAAAAACAAAAACTGGGAATCCAATATTCCAAACTCAATGAAAGTATCTTTCAAAATTAAAGCAAACTGAATGTATTCTCTGACACCCAAAAACTTTGGAAGAATTATCTCCAGTGGATCTATCCTGAAATAAATTAAAAAGAACCTCCTGAAGGCAGGAGAAAAATAATTCAAAATGGCTGATAAAGCACAAAGGACAGAATTAAATGTAACTTATACACACATACACAAATATACTTCTCAAGTTGGAACAGCAATAGGAAAAAAAAGAAAAAGAAAAAAACCACAAATATAGTATGGCAAAAATGAAGGTAATATAATCAAAATGTTCTAGGATTCCTTTATTTTCTGGAAAGGGGTAAAAGTACTAGTTGCTATTAGACTAAAATAAATTATGATACATGTTATAAAGTCTACTGAAATATAATAATAAAGGAATAGCAAGAGTCTAACCAGCAAATTAATAAAATTGAAAAATGATAAATAATTGATTAGAAAGAATAATCTCAAAAAAATCCATTGTACAATGTAACTATAGTTAATAACAATGTAACATATGATTGTAATTGATTAATCAAAGAGACAATAGAGAAAAATAACAGAAAAGTAGTACTGGTAGAACATGAATAATAAACTGATATTAATCATGATATTAAACACAAACTCACTACATGCTCCAATTAAAAGGCAAAGATTTACACACACACATATATCATTTATGTACTCATTTCCAAATAAATATGTTTTTATATAAAAAGGTATGCATGATCAGTAACCAAAGGAAATGGGTGTCATTATACTAAAATAAAGTATCCTTGAAACCAAGAAGCATAACTAGAATTAAAGAAGGACATTTCATAATGTCGAACCAATCCACTGTGGAAATATAACAATTTTATACTCCTATGCACATAACAGAGCCTCAAAATGTAGCCATAAACTCCTGAAGAAATTAAAAGTAGCTAACATAAAACAGTAAGAAAATCAGATAAAACATCAGCCAGGACATAGAAAATTGGAATGTCATTAAGAAATGTAAGATGATAATATAAATAATGCACATACGACTGCAGTACACTTACTTGTCAACTGCACACAGAGCACTTAGTAAACTTTTATGTTTAACAGCAGGCTATAAAGCAAACTTCAATAATGTCAAAGAATTGAAATCATAAGGAGTATGTTTTCTTACCATTGCAGAATTAAGCCAGAAATTAAGTACGAAACAACAACTTAAAAATTTCCCCCAAATGTTTAGTAATTAGCAGTGCATTTAAAAATAAAATGTGTATCAAAGAAGGAATCACAAAGAAAGTTAGGACATGTATTTGATTGAGGTACATAAACACACACAAAAATAGATACTTAAGGGTGTGAGATTCACTTAAAGCATCATTTAGAAGAACATTATAGACATTAATGTATCTATCGTAAAAGAAGAAAAGCTGAAAATCAGTGATCCAAGCATTTTGATCAAAGTTAAGAGAAACACTTTTAAAGAAATAACAGATAATAAAATATAAAAAATATACTAGAGATAATTAAATCAAAAGTTGGTCCTTTGAAAAGACTAGTAAATACTCATAAAAATACTGACAGTATAGATTAATAAACCCAGAAACAAACACACACTACCCCCTCTTCCAAAGAAAGTAATAAAGAGGCATAATTTATCGGTACCAGTAATAAAAAAAGGGAACATCACTATACAATTTATGGTCATCAAATAATAAAGAATAATAAGAGAATGATATGAACACATATATGCTATAATAATTAAAATGGGACAGATGCAAAAAATCTTAAATAAAATAATAGGATGAATCCTAATATAAAAATGAATGTGGTGGCAGAAACAACAAAACACTACATCCTGACCAAGCTAGGATAATTCCACAAATGCAGGAAGGATTTAAAAGTCATAAAGCAATCAGTACAATTTGCCATATTAACAGAAAATAATTAAAAAATAGCAGAAAAGAAGCTAATGAAATTAGAAAAAGTATGTCACAGTTTCAACAGAGGCAGAAAAAAACCCATTTCATAAAATTCATTGTATTATCTCATAAAATTCTCCTGACCTAACAATTGAAGAAAACTCCCTATTTGAGAGACCACCAAAAATCCTACAGTAAATATCAGATAAAATGAAGACAACTTAAAATCTTTCTCATGAGATCAAAAATAACACATTGTTATGACTATTATCACTTCTATTCTTCTATGTAACCTTTAAACCTCAGCCTGTATAATAAAGCAAATAAATAAAATATTAAATAGAAATAAATAAATAAGTAGTATTATTTGTAAAAGATATAAATGGAAAATAGGACAATAAAATCTACAGATAAACCGTTAGAATTTATAAAGGAAATTAGCAAACTTAGTTGATACAAGTAAATAAACAAAAATCAATTGCAATTCTAAACATTGTACCAGCAACAGTTAATAAAGAAAAAAATACAACTACTACCTCCAATAGCATCAAAAACACTCCAGTCCTAGGAATAAGTTGAATGAATAATGTATAAAGCTCTGTACCTGAGAGATCAGAGTGGAGCAAGATGGCCACATGGAACCTCCACTGATTGTCCTTCTTCATGAACACCAAATTCAGCAACTATCCATGCAAGAAAGCACCTACAGAAAAACCAAAAATCAGGTGAGTGATCACAGTACCTGGTTTTAACATTATATCAAGGAAAGAGGCACTGCCGAGGACAGAAAAGAGGCACCACCCCTCCCGCCTCCCTTCGCAGCACCACAGGAGCACCCTAAGGGGAAAGAGAATCTATGTGTGCAGGGGAGGAAGAGTAAAGTGATTGTGGGATTTTGTGCTGGAATTCAGGAGTTCCCTGTTACAGGGAAACACAGCACAAAGCAGAATACTGCTGGCTCATACTGAGAGAGCATTTAGACCAGCCTAGCAAGATGGAATCCCTCTGCTTCAAAGCCATTTGACTAGGGCCACAACGAGCTGATAAAAAGTGGCCTGGGGGTTGAAATAAATTCATAAGGCAGTCAGGACACAAAGGCTGCAGTCCTTGGGCAATTCCTGCAGCCATGCTGGCTCATAGCCAGTGGATTTGGGATACATGTGACCCAGTGAGACATGGTAAACAAATTCAATAAAGTTGTAGGATACAAAATCAACATACAAAAATCAGTAGCATTTCTATATTCCAATAGTAAACAATCTGAACAACAATCAAGAAAGTAATCCCATTTACAATAGCTATGAATAAAATAAAATGCCTAGGAATAAACTTAACCAAAGAAGTGAAAGATCTCTGTAATGAAAACTATAAAACATTGATGAGAGACATAGAAGAGGACACACACACAAAAATAGAAACATATTCCATATTCATGGATCAGAAGAATTGACATTGTTAATATGTCCATAGTATGCAAAGCTATCTACAGATTCAATGCAATCCCCATCAAAATATCAATGACATTCTTACAGAAATAGAAAAAATAATCCTAAAATGTATATGGAACCACAAAAGACCCAGAATAGCCAAAGTCATCCTGAGCAAAAAGAACAAAACTGGAAGAATCACATTGCCTGATTTAAATTACACTACAGAGCTGTAGTAACCAAAACAGCATGGTACTGGCATAAAAACAGACACATAGACCAATGGAACACACTAGAGAACTCAGGCATAAATTCACACATCTATAATGAACTTGTCCTTAAACAAAAGTGTCAAGAACATACAGTGGGAAAAGGACAGTCCCTTCAATAAATAGTGCTGGGAAAACTGATTATCTATATGCAAAAGAATGAAACCAGATCCTTATCCATTGCCATATTTAAAAATCAAATCAAAATGGATGAAAGACTTAAATGTAAGACCTGAAACTATGAAACTACTGAAAGGAAACATTGGGAAAACAGTTTGTGACATTGATCAGGGCAAGGACTTCTTGAGTAATATCACCAAAGCACAGACAACCAAAGCAAAATTGGATAAATGGGGTTACATCAAGATAAAAGCTTCTGCACAGGAAAGGAAACAATCAACAAAGTGAAGTGATAATGAACAGAATGGGAGAAAATATTTGCAACCACCCATCTGATAAGAGATTAATAACTGGAATATATAAGGAGCTCCAACAACTCAGTAGGAAAAAAATCAAATAATCCAATTAAAAATGAACAAAGGATCTGAATAGACATTTCTCAAAAGAAGACATACAAATGGCCAACAGGTATATGAAAAAATGCTCAACATCATTCTTCATCAGAAAAATGCAAATCAAAACTACAATGAGATATCATCTCGCCCCAGTTAAAATGGCTTTTATAAAAAGACAGGCAATAACTAATGCTGGTGAACATGTGGAGAAAGGTGAATCCTTGTATACTGTTGGTGGGAATGTAAATTAGTGCAACCACTATGGAGAACAATATGGAAGTTCTTCAAAAAACTAAAGTAGAACTGCCATATGACCCAGCAATCCCACTGCTGGGTATATATCCAGAATGGAATTCAATATATGAATAAGATGTCTGTACTCCATCTTTATTGCAACACTAGTCACAATAGCTAAAATTTGGAATCAACCTAAATGTCCATCAGTGGATACTGGATAAGGAAATTGTGGCATATATACACAATGGAATATTATATAACCATTAAAAGAATAAAATCCTGCCATTTGCAAAAACATGGATAGAACCAGAGAGCATTACATTAAATGAAATAAGCCAAGCATAGACAGACAAATCTCACATGTTCTCATTCATATGTGGGAGCTAAATATAATATTAAAGTCAACTGATATCATGGAAACAGAGAATAGAATGATAGCAGCCAGAGACTGGGAAGGGTAGCAGGGAGGGGGAGGTAAAGCAGGGATAGTTAATGGCTGCAAAATATAGTTATTAACAGATAGTTAGAATGAATAATATTTCATAGTACAACAAAGTGACTGTAATCAACAATAAGTTAAAGTATACTTTAAAATAACTGAGAGAGTGGAATTGGAATGTTTCTAATACAAATGATAAATGTCTGAGATGATGGATATCCCAATTACTCTGATTTGATTAATTCACATTATATTCCTGTATCAAAACATCACATGTACTCTATAAATATATATACAAGCATTATGTACCCATAATAAGTAAAGATAAGAAATTTAAAAAAGAAAACCAGTTTATGTACTTTGCTATGCATGTGAACAATAAAAAAAAGCTCTGCATCAAAAATAATAAAAACCACAGAGTAAAATTAAAGAGCCAAATCAATGGGAGTCTATACCATATTCATTACTGAAAGACACAGTATTCTAAAGGACATGATTTTACCTATCTTCTTTTTCTGATTTTATGAAATTCCAATCAACATTCCAGGACCTTTGTGTGTATAAAAATTAACAAGGTGATTTGTATGGAAATACAGTGTCAAGTATAGCTAAGAAAATCTTAAGGCAAGACCAGTATGGAGAACCTCCACTTCCAAATGTCAACACTTACTAGAAAAATGAGTAATTAAGACTGTATGATACTAGCATAAGGTAAACTAATGAACCACTAGAATCGAATGGAAAGCCCTCAAACAAAGCTAAACATGTACAGACTCTTGATTTATGACTAAGGTAGTTCAACAAGGCACATAGGAAAGATCAGGCTTTCCAATAAATATTGCTGGGTAAACTGGTTAGCTGTACTGGGAAAACAAAACAAAACAAGATTTGAAGCTTGCCGAAAATACTTTGATCCCAAATATAATTGTAAGAGGTAAAAATATATAAACATTTTGGAATATAACATGGAAAAATACATTCATGCCTTTGCCAAGCTTAAATACCAGGACACAAGAGCACTAAAAATAAAGAAAAATAGTGATAAAATGTAACTGTTAAAATTAAAAACTAATTTTTACCAAAAACTGTCCACAAAGAAACAATATTTTTATAACACAAATAACTATTAAAGGACTCGTATCTGTAATATATAAACTCCTTCAAATAACTAAAAAATAGATAGAAATGTGGTAGAGCAAATGGGAAGACACTGGAAAAATACTTTGAGAGGTTTTGTGCCTTTAAAAAGACATTTGAACAGCTTCACAACCAGGTCATCAGGAAAACGCAAAATAAAACAACAGTGAAGTATTAACGCATAAGTCAATGCAGAAAATAAATTGTTTTTTCCAAGACTGAAAACAGCAATTTTAGGTGAGCACCTAGAATAACCAGAATTCATACACTGCTATTGGAGTATAGATTTGGGGAATTTTTTGACAGTATTTAGTGAAGTGAATGTCCACATGCCCAGCCATTCCTTCCCCAATTTCACTGGATCCGTGGAAGTCTCTGGGAGGAGCTACTTGTGCTTGCCCACACTGACTGTTCCCCAGGACCACACACATCCGTCCTTTTTCTCACTTCTTTACTAGTAATAATTAGCCCTTGCTTGTCCTCAAATACTGTTCTAGTATTCTTACCTACAGCATTTAAGACAGGTATGAAGCATTTGTCATAGATTATCAATACCTTATGCTAAAGGCCAATGTCCATGGCTCTCTGTAGTCTTCCTTCAGAGTGGCATATGGGATACCACTGCAAGGGAAGGAGCTGACCTTTCCACCACTGTATCAGTTTAAAGCAAGTTGAGAGGAGGCCATGGA
This sequence comes from Avahi laniger, assembly GCA_963575035.1. NCBI lineage: Eukaryota > Metazoa > Chordata > Mammalia > Primates > Indriidae > Avahi > Avahi laniger. The sequence goes on from CAUYSK010110589.1 coordinate 16,674, forward strand.
ACATCCCCCGTGTCTTTGATTATATAACAAATGTACATTTCTAGACAGAGAGATGGGCTTGTTAATCTAGAGTATAGGTATCAGTTAGAGGTCTTGGCTTCTTCTGTTGAGATAGCTCTGCAGATCTATTAAATTAGACAACAAGAGAAAGAGTTAGCCGCCAGGGACATCCAGGTTTGTCTCTCCTCAGACCATCCTCTGTCCCTTGAGGGACAATTGGATACACTATCCTACATTCCAGTAAATGTCAGGTTGTTAAAACTTCTACAACATGGTCTGCAAGCGGAAAAATCAATAAGTTTTCTTGCAGCCAGGTCCAGTATAGTAACTTCATGTGCAACTGTCTATGACACTCAACTACTTTTAACCTTTCTTTTCCAACTTTTTTCATCACTCTTGGATATATATTTTATATATTTTTATTTAATCATAAATTTACCTTTGTCTTTTATATACATAATTTCATTTTAATATCATGGTGATATCATATTTATGCATGTTTTATATATTGCATAATAGTTCTATCTCATAAGCTGTCCTAAAAAGTGGAAAGTTTTTGCCTTTTGTCAATAGCTTAAGCTTTTGCTCTAAAAAGCTGTAATTATTTTTTAAACTATTTCCTAGTTTTCTGATAGTATAAAAATATTTTTCATGATGAAAGTATGTAACTTTATATTAAAATTATGGATTTAATTGAAATATTAACTTTTTTTATTTTTCAAAATTTTGGATTGTTTAAAACATCATGAGATCCTATAAGCAATGAACAAATGTGACATTTAAATATTTCATTTCAAATTCACCTACATTGTGTTTTGGGGGTACCTTTCAGAGCTTCTGTCACAGCATAATTTAATAATAATAACAAACAATAATAAGAATGATAATAATAAATAATATCTTACTTAATATTTATTCTTTCAGACCCTTTTCTTAAGGACTTAAGCTCAACATCTAATCTGATCTTCAGAAGACCTTCTTGAACATATTATTAATATTATGACCATATAACAGGTAAGTGAACTCATAACTGAAACATTGGCAGCTCGAGTAATTTTCCCTAGTTCACTTAATTGTAACATATTAGAACCAGTATTTTATCCCAAGGGGCCCGACTCCAATGCCTCTTCTCTTAACTAACATGCATGTGACCCCCCTAACCATCTTAACTAGCTAAGTGTTCCTGCTGAAGAGGAATAAACAGGACGTAAGAAAGTATGGAAAGGAGAGGAATGAGGAGAAGAACGTGGTTCCAAGCGTGCGGTTGTTGTGGGTAAGTGATCCACATTTGATTAACATGGCAACATAAAACTACTTGTAAGGAACAATATAAAGGGCATTTTAATGCGTGCAAAAATTATACTTCTAAAATTTTCTTTAAACACACTAAGATGGCATTTTGAAAGAATCAAGTAAACAGAGAATGGAAAATTTTCTTTTTTTCCTATTATTTCTTTCTTTCCCATTTTTGCATTAGTTACAGGAAAAATACAACATCTTAATTGAAATATTATCTGTCTCCTAAGTACTAACTCTGTATGTAGAATATGTTGGCACTAGTCATTTTTTTACTTTTGCAATTGGACATTTTGCATTATGCAATAATTTAAAAAGCAATGTATATCCACAACCCAATTTCTGTGTAATAATTATATCTGATAAATTCAGGTCATAACTAAGTTTTTAAAAGTAATTTATTTAAATTTCACAGATTCAATTCAAAGTTAATGGTATACCAATCACAAGGATGTGTTGTAACAATCTAATATTTGCTGAACATTTATTTATATTCATCAAAGAAAATATAACATAAATCAATACAACTTAATATGTTATGAAATTCTAATTCTTTGAATACAAGTAATCTACACATGATGTACATAGGTAGAATCTTCCAATTAACTCTCATATTTGATTTATCACAGACCTCAGTAGTTTGATTCTTTAGCTGCAAACTTACCACACACAGCAAATGCCTTTGACAATAAAACAGACAATATGTTTTGTGCAAGAAATAAGCACATAATCGTTATGTTCTTTTCCTCATACTGTCATTCTTTATTTTGTCAATCATTTAATTAATCTGGTAGCCACTGTATTTGAATATATTCCACACATCTGAACTCACAGTAGGTAGAAGTCTCCATTAATTACATTGAATAGTGAAAAAATAAAATTGATATTTGTTAAATAATCCTATCTTCTAGAGACTATATTGTATGTTTTATTCTCATTATATTAATTAATATTCACAAGAATCCAGGAACTTTTGTATTAGTATCCTAGGAAGTTAAGATTCATACGGGTGAAATAACTTGCCCAAGATCTCCGTGGCTCCATTGCACCATGCTGCCTGATCAAAGAAAGTAACAGTAATATCTGCACAACGAAAATCCAGGAGAGAGGATACGGCACACAACATTGAGAGTAATTTTCAAAGGGATGGATACTATGAAGGATATTTTATAGTCAGCTGAAGTAGATAATTCTAACCAGAGACAATGTAATGCTTTGTACACTGAGACCAAACATTGACTGAGTGAGGAATTAGTGTTCTACACTACAGTGCGTGTGGTCTGTGCCATTTTGTGCACAGGCTTAGAACTAATCATGAGTTTCAGGGGCAAAATTATAAGTAATAACATGAGAGCACAAATCTGTTATCATTCTTTTTATAGAGAGTTGATAGAATTGGCCATATTATTTTGTTGTTTTAACTCAAGTATAAATAATTTCTACTGTTAAGAATATAGCTATCCACCCAAATAAAATTCCTATTAGTAAGATTCTGTGTGAGAAACAAATATGTCTACAAATACATATATAATGTTTAAAATATGTATAATGTTATATATGTAGAAATATATAGAAAATATAAGGTTGACCCTTGAACAGCATGAGTTTGAACTGCACGGGTCCACTTATACACAGATTTTCTTCCGCCTCTGCCACCACCAAGACAACAAGACCAACATCTCCTCTTTCTCCTCCACGTCGGGCTATTCAGTGTGAAGATAATGAGTCTGAAAACTTTTAGGGTGACCCATTTCCATTTAATGAATAGTAAATATATTTTTTCTTCCTTATGATTTCTTAATAACATTTTCTTTTCTCTAGCTTACTTTATTATTAAGAATATAGTACATAATACATATAACATACAAAATATGTGTTAATTGACTGTTATTGGTAAGGCTTCCAGTCAACAGTAGGCTATTAGTAGTTAAGTTTCGGGGAAGTCGAAAGTGATATACAAATTTTCAACTGCATGAGAGGTCAGAGCTCCTAACCACCATGTTGTAGGAGGGTCAGCTGTATACAGTGTGTGTGTGTGTGCGTGTATGTGTGTGTGTGTGTGAGTGTGTGTGTGTGTGTGTTTGGAGAGAGAGAGAGAGAGAGATTTTTATATATATTTTATACATATATATGTTTTATATATATTTTTAAACATTGAAGAAAAGATCAGAGCTACTTGGATATAACTGGATTTCTTTTCTAATTGGATGACAAATAAAGTCTAGTGATTTGATATAGGCTTCATCAAATTATCATCTGAAGCTATGGAAAGTAAAATTCTGAAAATGCAGTTTTGGCCTGGTGCAGTGGTTTATGCCTATAATCTCAGAACCTTGGGAGGCTGATACAGGAGGATCCCTTGAGGCCAGGAGTTTGAGACCAGCCTGAACAATATAACAAGGACCTTGTCTCTAGAAAAAATAAAAAAAAATAAAAAATAATTTAGCCAGGCATGGTGGTACATGCCTGTATTTCTGGCTACTTGGGAGACTGAGATAGGAGGATCACTTGAACCAGGAGTTCGAGCTTGAACCCAGGAGTGAGTTGTGATCATGGCACTGCACTCCAGCTTGGGTGACAGAGTGAGATCCTGTCTCTAAAAAAAGAAAGAAAGAAAGGAAAAAAAAAAGAAAGAAAAGGAAATGCAGTTTTATCACATTTTTTCAGTAAGAGTCAATTAGGATAACAAACAAGGATAATAAGGAAGAGGATTTACCATTAAGAAAAACAAATCCTTGAAAATACTTTTTCATATCAAGTGAGGTATCTAAAATTGTGTGGATACTGAAAACACAATGAGTGAACATGTTGATAAGAGGTTTTTCAGGTTTTAGAAAAGAATCCTTTTCCAACTAAAAGCAATTAAAAGACTGGTTTTAAGATTTATTTTGAGAGTTTTATAAAACTATAAATATAGAAACAGAATTAAGATATTCCATTTAAATATTCCTGTTCACATGTTATCACAACTTAAAATTACTCTATTCAGTTTGTTTTCCATGTACTGAGACTGAACCACTGACATATATATGTAGGCACAAAATTTATTAATGAGTGTGGTTTGTGGCTATCAGTCATCTAAACCTTACAATACAAATTTATTTTCAAAAATTCATCAGACAACAAGTAATCACTAAGGAAATTAGAAAATTTCTGTTGGTATAAGACAAAAAAAGCATTAGTATGTTAAGACATAGAGGAGTAATTTTCAACAGAAACTTGAAAATTTAAGACATTTAACCACTTATTCAAAATATTAAGAAGTTTGACCTTGTGTTTGTAAGTGTGCTGAGTATGAGAAATTATCATTGTGCTATTAACTTGCAGTCTTTAGGTGATTTCTGTAGGGACCTTTAGTAGGAAAAGCTTAGCAATACTACTATCCCTGTCACTGTTGGTTCTGACAAGTCAACATGGATGTGTCTCCATCACTCTGTGAATTTTAGGGATTAATTCAGAGTTTTGGTTCTCCTCTTGTCAATCAATTTCTCATTTTTTTCTATCAATAAATTCAGCTTTATTAAGAAACAGATGTGTCCCCCAAATCATTTGTTCTTTTGGGATTTTAATTATTTTTCTTGTTTTATTTCTGTCAATTCTCTTCAGTGTTCATTGGTTACAATTATTTTTTTTAAGATTAATTATGTCCATAGATTGTATAGAAATAGTTTCCATTGCACAGATTTAAAATATTTTACACTTTCTCCCAAACACATTTCTGAAAATATTGATTTCAGTGTAGACGAGAGAACTCATTTCACTTGCCAGGAGAGTATACTATTTAAAGATTCAATATTTTCTGCTCCTGTTTGTTAAACACAGTGTATCTTTGCAACATCAGAAATCTGATTATTATGGGCACTCAGTTCTAAAGAAGGCTCAGATTTGGAATTATTTATTTTACTATGTTTAACACTTAAGACTAAGTTCAAAAGTTAAAAGTGAATTATTTCTTGAATTGTATAAGAAAATAGCTTTATGTTAAATGATGAATAATTTTCTGAAACTCCAAACATTTTGCATTTTTAGCTATTCTGTGATTAATATCCTGTATGTATGTATGAATATTCTGATACATTTTAGGCTTTCACTCCTATTTTTATTGTTATACTTAAGAAATATATTATTTCCATAAACAATGCTCACTCTTTTTTTTCTTTCATTAAATAAATATTTATTGACCACCTATAATGTACCAGTTATAATTCTCAGTATAGGGGTTATAGCAGCAAACAATATAAGCCTTTCTATCTTCATATTTTTCTTATGAAGTTTTAAATAATTATTGGTACATGTTTTTATGGTTTGGTATTATATTACTCTTATTACCTTCAAGATTAAAGTCTTTATACATACGTTCCTAATATATTTTTAACTACTATTTCTGTTTTCTTTTAAATATTTCATCTTTCTGGACACTCTTTTTAAATTGTATAGCAAATAAACATAGTTTTTAAAACCAAGTAAAGAACAATCCCATAGCATATATCTACGGAAATTAATAGAGGCCAAAAATTGTGCATAGCCAGCAAAACTAGCAAAATTAATGTGCTGATTCTAACCAGATTTACAAAAATGCAAATACTGCAGTTTTCATCTCACATAGTTTAAAGACATAAATTTAAAGAAAAGAGCAATAGTGTTTTTTTATTTATAAAAGTAATAGTAAGCTTAAATAATTTGTGATACCAAAATATTTGTAACAGTAAAATCTGAAGAAACTATTTGTCTGAGCCTTTGTATTCTTTCAAGAAGATACAGGAAAAAATAAACGTATATGTGCGTGTGTGTATAATATACATATATTTATAAGACCTTTTTGTCCACATTTTATACAAATACTACTGAACTTACAAACAGAAGCATATAGTTTTCAATAATTCATTTATCAATTTAACTACTTATTGTTAACTACTATATTTATGTATATAATAGAAAATCTTATGTGAAAGCTAATTACAAATTAGAACGTAAGGTGTGACGTGTTAAGTATGCTGTAAAAATATATTTTAAAAGAAGCTTCCCCTATATAACAAAGAAATAAATGAAATAGTTAGACTAGACTTTACGATTAGTAGGAGAAGAGGGCCTGGGTGCGGTGTGCTATAAAATGTAGATTTGGCTTCAACTAAGAAAGAAGGAAAAAATTATCTCCTTTAAAATTTATAATCATAAGAGAATAACTACTTACTTGCTTTTATTTTTATAGTTAGAAAAAAAGAGTTTTCTCACAGGTCACTACCTAACTTTGTACATAAACTTCTTAAATACACAAGACAAACTAGTAGAGGCCAAAACAAGATTAATATTTTAAGAAAATCTTAGAACAGCTGCAACATATATGATATTAAACACCAAGAGGTAAGAGCTTTTCTTCCTCTGAAAATAAAACCTGTGTGATAAGTTATGTAAACCCTGGGTCTGAGAAGGTCTCTTCAAGAAGTAAAAGAAAGCCAAACAAAGAAACATAAAATCAAATCAAAGACAAGGAATAAAATTCAAAAACCTTTAAGTAAACATGGCTAAATTTAAATTTGGTTTTAATTACACAGAAATTGGAGCCTGAGGATCAAGATCAGAAAAGTTGCTAGCAGGCACTGAATGGCAGCTGAGATGGTTGAATAAATGAAGACCACATAAGGGTTTTCTGCATAGAGTGTTAGCTAAACGAGACAGTAAGGTGTAAAGACTGGGTAAGATACGCCTCTATCTCTATTTCTATCTCTAGATAGATTACATAGATAGATAGACAGACAGACGGATAAATTGGTAGGTAATAGATAATGAGAAACTTAAACATACATGAGTAATGAAGAAGATAAGGTAGAGTGCTTAGAATCAAACATCAGAGGTCGTTGGCAGGCGTTAAGGAAGAAATCGAAAGCTTAGGCATATAAAGTGTAAGAAATGCTCTCTGGAAAACGTGGAAATGTAGAGGCAAATAAAGACACCTCAAGAGAAAGGTGAAAAACAGAGTTCAGTCAATGGAATTCATCTCACATTAGGCTAGATCGTCCCTTGCAAATGGAACGTGTAGCAATGAGGAACTAAAGCTGAGAAGAGTTGTACAGCTTCTGAGAGAAATTTACAATTTGGTATCTAAGGCAAGACTCTCGTATGTTTTGTACTTGTCATTTGAAATATTTTCTTTCACAAGAACAGGGTAAAGATTTTTTTTATATTGTGGTTTAGAGTCTTTCAGATTCAATTTCTTTCTTTTTCTTTTTTTTTTTCTTTTGAGAAGGTCTTGCTCTGTTGCCCAGGATAGAGTGCAGTGGTGTCATTATAGCTCATTGCAACCTCACACTCCTGGGCTCAAGTGATCCTCCTGCCTCAGCCTCCTGAATAGTTGGGACTACAGGCATGGGCTACCCTGCCCAGCTAATTTTTCTACCTTTTTTTTTTTTTTTTTTGGTAGAGATGGGGGCTCAATCTTGCTCAGGCTGGTCTCAAACTCCTAATCTCAAGTGTTCCTCCCACCTTAGGCTCCTAAAATGCTAGGATTACAGGCACGAGCCACCATGCCCCTCTAATTTCATAAAACTAGAAAAAAACTGTTAAAAGAAATGTTCAAACTATACATTCCTTTTCCGGGTAAAATAAAGCTAACACACACCAATGTTTCTCTCACACAGAATACATCTATAAAATCTAAATAATACATGTGGAACAGTTATTTGAGGTCTCTCTAACATAAATATCCATAGGTAGGTTCAGGAAAAGCATCAAGATTCAAAGTACTAAAGAAATGGTAGTAGACTTGACTTGTTTTCCTTAGGTATTCCCTGGCCCAGAATTGAGAAGTGAGCACTGAGGTGCAGACAGAGAGAGATCGGGGCAAAATCCTCTAGTTTGGGCTCAAGGAATGGAAAAGGAAACTCCGAAACTCAGAGTGTGGAAATTTTTCCACTTTTTTTCTCTTTCATATTCCATTCTGCAAACAACCTTCCGTTGGGAGCGACAGCCAGCAAAATTAGCCAACTGCAGAGGGAGAAATGCTAAAGGAGCTGAAATTCCTTCTCTCTGTTAGACAGAGATGTGGCTCTAAGAAAGTGGGGTCAACCCCGTTGCTTTTTTTCCTCACTTCTCTTTGTCTTCCAGACTTACACTGCAATCGCAGGGGTGCAATCACACCAAACCTAACATTAGTCTCTAGCAAACCATAAAGTGTTGGGGAGACAGCAGAGAAGGGGAGCTTAAGAAAGCAAGTCTGTTTATGAATTCCTAGACTCAGGATAGCAGCCCATGAGTGACTATGTCACTAAATAGAACACAAAAGATTTTGAAAACTAAAGTAATGGATGGACATCCACACAGAGGTGAGGCTGACCACTGGGTAGCACATGTGGTAGAACACAAAGGATAGCACAGCTTGCAAACTGAGCTCACATTGGAACCACAGCCCACAGAATGCGGTTTGGACCTCGGAGCCTGAAACCCACAAGGTCAAGTCCCTGGTAAAACAAATATGTCAAAATTATTTACAGGATTAAAAAAACACACAGTCTCATTAGGTAATATTCAAATTGCTCATGATAAAATTAAAAACTCTAAGCATACAAAGGACCATGAATTTGCATGGGAAAATTTGCATGGGAAAAGATAACAGATGCCAACCCATAGACACAGATGTTAGCATTATTGTAGACAAACTTTAAAGCAGCTTTTATAAAAATATTTGACATAGCAATTATAAAAGCAAACATTAAAATAGAAAGTATCAGTATAAAAGATATAAAAAAGAAACAAATGAAAATTTCAGAACTGAAAATATACGATAACTAATTTTTTTTTTAAAGAATGCATTGTATGAACTCAATAGCAGAAAGGAGATGATGGGTTCAGGATGGCCAAGGGGCATCATCTAATATCAAAAGAACTTTAAAAGGCAGTCCCTTACTGGCAAGGTACACTCTGACTTCAGCAACAATGCATCAATGTAACCAGTCCAGAAAAGGAGTTCTTGTTGAGGCCTTACTGTTGTACAACCTAAAGATTGGCAGCTGGCATTTATCTTATCTTTTTCTTTCAAGGCTCAAGGATCAGCACCTTTTGGAAGAGCAATCCTGATCATAAACCTGGCTGCATTGGCACAAAATGGTAGAGTTAGCTCATCCCTTCCTGCCTTAAATCCTGGTGCTCACTTATCTTCTTTACTAATACATGTCCTTGTGTAGTGGCATTTTTTCCCCCAGAATAAGCCACTTTCTTTCACATTAAAAACTTGTTCAGGCAGATTTCCTTTCTCCTTGATGGTTTCTTAATGCCACTGGGAAACTTATCAGCTGCTTTTTGGTCTGCAGAGGCTGCTTCTCCTGTTATCTTGACATTTTTAAAGCCAATTTTTTTTCCTAAAATTATCAAACCATCCTTTGCTGGCATTAAATTTGTCAGCTTTAGATCCTTCACTGAAAATCCTAGCTAGTGCAATAAGGCAATAAAAAGAAATAAAAAGCATTCAGGGCCAGGCACAGTGGCTCATGCCTGTAATCCTAGCACTCTGGGAGGTTGAGGCTGGAGGATCACTTGAGCTCAGGAATTCCAGACCAGCCTTGAGCAAGAGCGAGACCCTGTCTCTACTAAAAATAAAAAAAATTAGCTGGGTGTGGTGGCACGCACCTGTAGTCCCAGCTACTTGGGAGGCTGAGGCAGGAGGATTGCTTAAGACAAGGAGTTTGAGGTTGCTGTGAGCTAGGCTGACGCCACAGCACTCTAGCCTAGGCAACAAAGCGAGATTCTGTCTCAAAAAAAAAAAAAAAAGTATTTGGATTGTAAAGAAAGAAATAAAACAACCTCCATTATAAACAACATAATTTTCTATATAGAAAACCCAAAAGAATCTACAGACTAGCTATCCAGAACTAATAAGTGAGTTTAGTAAGTTTGCAAGATACACAGTCAACACACATAAATCATTTCCCCCATATGCTAGCGATGTACAAATGGAAACATAAATTTTAAAAATAACATATTTATTAACCCAAACACAAATAAAATACTTAGTTTTAAATCTAGAAAACAATATGCAACACCTATATACTCAAAACTACAACATGGTGATAAAAGAAATAAAGATCTAAATAAATAGAAAGACACACTGTTCATGAATTGGAAGACTTTGCACAGTAAAGAATTAATCTTTTCCAAATGGATCTACAGCTTTAACTCAATGTACAATACTGACCAAATGCCAGTTTTTTGCTTGTTTGTTTTTAATTAGCCAAATTTATTTTAAAGTTTTTATGGAGAGGCAAGGAGTAGCCAAAACATTTTTGAATAAAAAAATAGAATGAAGTTAGATGTTAATATCTGCAATAAAGCTAAAACAATCAAGATAGTGTTATCAGACTATTGGGAAATGGGTAGACACATAGAAATCAATGGACCAAATGAGCACAAAAAGATCTAAACAAATAAGGCATTTGATTTTTAACACAGATAACAAGGGAACTTAAGGGTGAAAAGATAGTCTTTTTAACAAATAATATTGGAAGAATTGGACATTTATATGCCAAAAGATAAATAAATAAATGTCAACATAAGCTTTATACATTATTTTTGCATTAACTGAAAATAAATCAAAGATCTAAATGTAAAAAATAAAATTATAAAATTTTAGTGAAAAAAAATGATTGGAAAAAATTTTTATAGGTAAATATTAGATTAAAAAGTTCTTAGATTTGACACCAAAAGAACAATCCATTTAAAAGAAAAGGCAAAATATAAATTGATCCCATCAAAATGATAACAGAATAAAATTTTGTGCTGTGTGAAAGACTCTGTTACTAGAAGAAAACACAAGTTACACACTGGACAAAATATTTTCAAATCACATATCTGACAAAGGACTTGTATCCGGAATAGAATTCGGCATTGCTATCAAATGTCCTTTAATAGAGGAATTGAGATGATCACTTAAGAGTAGATTTATAAATTCAAATAATTTGAGATGTATGGGAGACAAATGAAGCTGCAGAATAATTCCAAATGGAGGAATAATTCAAGAAAGAGTGATCTCAGAAAGAATTTAATTTGTGTTGAGACATCTTACAACAATTTTTTAAAATTAAACTGTAAAGTATGACATGCATCAAAAACATCCAAATTGCTAAATAAATATATATATCTTATTTATCAATCTTATGTGAAAGTATTCCTTTCTCTTTGTTTTTCTTGAGGAATAATCCTAGATTGTAGACAAGATTTACCAGAAGCCTACTTGTTAAGTATGTATTTTTTTTCCTTTTGCTAGAAATTAAGGTGATATTTTCTTTTATGTAGGTCCTGTTTTATTCCTTTCCTGAAATTTTTGTTCTTCCTTTATTCTGAAACTATAGGTTATTTTACCACATACACTGAAAGGAGAGATTGATAGCTCTTTCACATTCTCACAATTGGGAACTTCAAGGAAAGCCTGAAAAATTCCATGTTTGAGAAATGTTTTTATGGCTAATATGAAAATTCTCTAAAGACTTAGGAAAACTCATGTATTTAGATGTCTACCTTTTTAAAGAGATGAATCAAAACAATAGAAATTATGACTTAAACATTTTTTTCTAAATGCAGAGACTTTTTACCTTTAATTTTTTGGGGGTAGAAGTTGAATATGCTATGGTAGAATTTTCTTGAATTTTCGAGGTATAAAAATTAATTTAATAATAGATTTTATTCTTTTTTATTACTCCTTCTGGCCATTATTTGTCAAAAATATAACAATTACTTTAATAAATACTATTAAAATTTTTAATTTTTATTAACTAACATTTGAAACAAGGTCTGCATCCAATGGATTTTTGAAGGAAAAATGCTGTTTTTTTCCAACATTTTAAAAAAGTGTTGCTTCATTTCATGACATTTGCCTCTTACATATGTATTATTTCTCACTCTTATTAAAAATAAAACTCTGTACTTCCCAGCTACATGGAAACATTGATTCAGTGTCTTGTAAATAATATATAACCAGTGGTAGATAAGGTTGTAGGATGACTAATGATATTGCTGCAGTGTTATCTTGTTTTTAATAGCAAAAAATTTCCCTTCACAGGCTCAGAGCATATCCAATATGCTTTCTTCTTGTTTCTTATGCAATATTGACAGTTAAAAATAATGACATTGTCGTGTTTTGTCACCTTCAAAGCTTTTCAGAAGTAAGTTGCATATGAACACTTTTCATATAAATGATCATTAAATCAAGAACTCTAGTGATGTGTTTTGAAACAGCATATAAGACATGGTGATAAATTACTATTTTTGTAATAGTTTTTTTATAGACTCACAATAGTTACACTGATTTTCACTAAAGAAGATGTTTAATTATGTTGAGTTATATTTATTATGTTTAAGTATGACACAGTTCGTTTTCATACTTTAAAGTCTTTGCCTGTTTATGGAGATTCAAAGCACAAATAAGAAAATCAATGAATCTATTTTCAATTAAATTAGTTCTAACCAGTCAATTTTTTTCATTGCAGTCTACATTTTTATTTTAGTTTATTTTATGTTAGGGTTTCATTTTTTCATCTTTAATTTTGATTTTTCCCAGATCTATTAAGGCATAATTTACAAATAAAAATTATACATGTTTATGGTGTACAATGTGATGTTTTGATACATGTACACACTGTGAAAGATTAAATCAAGCTAATTAACATATCCATCACCTCACATACTTACCAATTTTTGGTGGTGAGAATATTTAAGATCTATTCTTTTAATAATTTTTCATATAATTTGATTAACTATCATTGCCATGCTGTACAATCAATCTCCAGAATTTATTTATCCTGTGTAACTGAAACTATGAACTCTTTATCTAAAAACTCCTCATTTCCTCCCACCCAATCTTAGTATTTGGAATTCCACATGACTGAAATCTCTGACCTCAGTTTCCCAAGCTGATTTGGTGACAGAAACCTGGAAACTTTTGGAGAAAAACATCACTAACACTTTGAGAGGCATTAAAGTCCACATAAAACATAGTAAAGAAAACTATTTTGTATAAGTGATGCTAAAAGAAAAAAATGTTGACAATTAGCATATTCCGCTCATCTTTTTGTTTCTCTTGGGAAAGGAGACTAGTTTTTTTTGCCCCCTACAATTTTTAATTTCATCTTTTAAGAAGGATAATTTTAGTCAACATACATACACAACACACACACACACACATACGCGAAGCAAAGGATTTAAATTTGAACTTTCCAAACATCTTTTACTTCATCTGTAAAGGAATTAATTTCTGCTTCCTTGTGTTCCAGAGTTGCTTGAGAATCCGATGAAGAAATTAATATTCAAACTCTGAAACACAAGTCAAATATAAAACAGTACTGTAATCATTGAGCACCAAGGTTAGGCATTGTCCCTCGAATGGCAGAAGGACTTATTAATTTTCATACTGGTAAGTTCTTTTGTAATTTTCTTGATAGCTATTTCATAATGTGGCAAATGGAAGCACAAAATTCAGTAATATATAGTGGTAAGTATATTTGATACATTCAGTCATCGAGTCCATTGTATACTGCTAAAAGTTTACTGATTTATATTGTGCAAGAACTCACAAATGCAATATATGATGGTTTTTGTAAGTACTCTAAGAAAAGGCTAAAGAATACAATACAAGATGACATCATTTTGAAAAGAACCAATGACATCTGTAAGATGGGTTCCACTGGACTGTTTTATAATAAATCAATAATTCATAAGATATAAGCCCAATAAAGATCAATGCCAAGACTTTTGTTACTATTTAAAGGTTTTTGTTAGTGTTTCATCAAGAAGTTGCCTAAAGATTACATTAAAATACCTTCCCAAATCATACTCTACAATGCCGTTGACAAGTAAATAAGCAGTTTTTGCTGAATTTGAATTAAAAAAATCCATTCCATGGAATAGTTTTTAAGTACAAGTTACTAAAAGTGGTAACGTAACTGTGATTTAAATTATATTAAAAGTTTAAAATTATTTCCCCTTGAAATTTTCTAAGATTAGATCTTAAGTGTAATATATTTCCTTTCTTTACATATTGCTGGTCTACAAGGACAAAGAGAAAGGTTTGGATTATTACATTTGTGTAATCTATGTTTCTTTTAAAATCAAAGTTATTATGAAAAGATAGTGTCTAAACTTAAGCAGCATCTGTCAAATGAGATTATATAAAAGATTGAGAATCTAAGACATAGATGTTTCTAGACTGGTCATCAGAAATGATTTAGGGCTTCTCTTGCTATAATCACAAAAATGTCAGTGATAAAGTCATAATCCCTGCTTAATAGGTCAAGCCATGGAACCTTAGGATGAGTGAAATTTAAATCCTTTAAAGCTTTGATTTTTATCATCCTGTTCATAACTACTTGGAGAGTTTCTTTTCTTATTATTAATAGTAAAGACCTTTATTTTTAAGTTACTATTATGTGACGCATGGAATATTGCATATTTTTCGTCCCTACGTAGATAGTATTAGTTTTATTTTTCTTTAATTCTTATGATGACATTGAAGTTCAACTTAACATGTACCCACACATGCACACACAAACTACATATGCACATATACTTAAGATGTGGAAGAAGACAGGGAGCGATGCTAATAAGTAACCGAAATATGTGAGTTATTCTATATCAAAATATCAACTTCTGCTACTTCAGCAATATATCAAAATTTTGTTTACTTGACAGAGAGTACAAAGGGCATATTTAAGGCAAACTACTTTAAATTAGATAGATTTGTACTTAAATATTAGCTTTGGTATTTATTAGCTAAGACCAAAAAAAAAAAAACATCCCAAATTTTAATTAATTTCTCTTAGCTTCAGAATTCTCATCTGTAATTTAAAAATATGTATATTTTCCCACAATGTAACTATGATTTGGGGATGTGATATATGGGACACAGAATACATGCATGACAAATGCTCATAATATTAGACACAACGTGTCCACTTACTCTTCCATTCCACTAGGTACACAAACATTGTTAATGGGAAAGAAACGTTCAAACGTGAACTTTCTGTAGTGGAGCAAAGATGATACAAAGCTAGCCCAATCAAAGAAGGAAGAGATCTTTAATCAAACCTACAGTAAGATTCCGATTAGTTCCTAGACAGAAGTAATTGCCAAAATATCTCTGTGAGTGAGAAATAAAGACAGTTATTATTCATTGTATTTTGTGAAGAGAGGCTTAATGAAACCCTGGGAAAGCTATAAGTAAATTCAAATTGTATGACAAATGCAATGCATGCCCTGTGTTAACTGTGAACTCTCCAAAAGTGGCCATTTTTTCCTATTATCAGGGAACATAGAAATGAGTGTCAGTGTGGGGCAAATCGTGGGTATGTAATGGTTATAACTCATTGGGTAGAAATCTAAATCATCATGAACTCCCTATTTTTGCTTATTTTTATTATTTATTCTTTATCAAATTGCATTATATTCCATTAACATCATTGATACTGATTTGCACATTAGGATTATGACATACTCAGCATTAGCATCCAATAGATGAACCAAATAATTCTACCATGAAGAACTGATATCAAAATTATTTAAATTTACTTTTTATTTATTTCAAATTCAGCTACTAAGTCTATTCCCATGAAAATTTATTCAAAGATTATAAACCTAAGTTTTCTATTCTTAACATCTTTACAAAGAAGAAATCAAGTAGATATTGAAGAGTTCAATGCAATTATGTTTGCATTTTCCTATGTAATTCAGGTTAATATTATTCTAAATTATATTCTTTTATGAGATAAGTTATTATACCCTGAACTATAAAAATGAAGACTATGTAGTTCTAGAAATTATAATCCTCGTCAAGTACTTTACAGTACTTATATAATGAGATATAATTTCCAATATCTTTTGGTTTACCTGGGCATATTCTTGCACATCTCCATTAAATTTCTTTACAAAATTTTTGTTTTAGTTTTGTCACTATTTCAGCCAACATTTTGTATACAGTTGATTTTATTTATATTTAGTGTTGGTTGAGCATTTTTACGTGGCCTGACCCTGTTATCATTATCACCATTAATGAGAAAAAAATGAATATGTTCAATATGTGATTTTTATATTATAAAATATTGTTCCCAGTGCATTTTTTTAAAATTTCCTTGAAGGTCTGAAGTCTCCTAAACTCTGTATATTCTCTCAATGTATCATTGTTTTCCTGGATTCCTTTTCCGTCCCTAGTCAAGCTAAGATCAGCTCTATTTTCTTCAGTAACTCCACTACAGCTCATTATTGGTCTTCCTCACATGTTTTGTCAAATCTCATACCAAATCAATTCAATCATTTGGTTCTGTGTTTATATGAAAATATTACCAGAGTTTTATTTTTTAAAAAATAACCACAGTGGTAGCTCAGGTTTTATGCCATGGCACACAGAGTTCTTCAAAATCAACTGCACTCTAAACGCAAATTGCAAACCATTCTTTGCATAACCTCTTCATTCTGAGGGTAACTCTTCAGGGCTCTTACTAAGCCTTACCACGACCATCTTCTCAAAAATACCCACAGTTTCTGCTTTTCTGAGCTCCGCATAGCCAGTTCCTACACACCCTACTCTATCCATTCTTACAGCCAAAAATGGATTTAGAAATCCATGTATTCTATCCATCTTTTTTTACTATTCTAGAAAAAAACATTTATTTATTCTATTTTATACCAAAACTTCATTAAAGAATTGTCAATCTTTGATCTTTCCACTCTCCAACTTTATTTGCTCATTTTTGGAACTGACCTGACTGATACCTCATCAACTCTGCAGCGGATGCTCTACTCTGTGCCCCAGTTCCCCTCCAAACCACAGAGCTCACTCTTCCTGCTTCCAGGAATATTGCGCTGACTCCTCATAGTCGAGCGCCTTCTTGAGGAATACTTTCCTGACAGGCAACTGCCTTTCCCCGATGTTAAGCACCCTTGCTGGACGCAGCCCTCATCCAATTGACTAATTGATGCAGCTATTTGTACTCCAAACCTCCTTGTCTTGATTTGAAAAAATTGTAAAGACCCACCCTAGCTCTAACACTCCTTATAATGTTGACTAAGGCCTTTGTTGTTATATTAAGTGAATCTGAGGATCACAAAGGATTTGGCGTAAAAAAAAAAAAAATTCCATGAACTGCCACCCAGATCTTCCCTTCTCCTGTCCCTTGATGAAGAAAGTGGTGATCATTCCCTAGTTGCTTGCTGATAGCTAAACTGAGTCCCTGTCCAGGAATTGCCTCAAGCCAAAAAATATGCCCCCTCTCTGGGAACTGTCCATCTCCTATTGGAGACGTAAAAAGGCCAAATCCTTTAATTCAGATAATGCAAAAGGATCATCTCTAGATCTCCAATAGACTCAAAAATTTCCTTCTCATCAGCTTGCTTCCCTCATTGCCTCAAATACTCCACAACTTTCTGAAGACATATTTCCATCTCAGAGCTTATCCTGAGAAAACCACCTAATAAAAATGCATATTCAGTTAGCCACTATTCCCCTACTCAAATCACTGTCCTTCAGAGGCTCGCCATCAACATAATAGTTGAAGATCCCACTCTAACATGGCTTACAAGGCTGCAAAATACCTAAACTCCAAATATCTCTCCATACTGTACACATTGCACTCTGTTCTCTGGCCACATTAATATTCCCACATTTCTTTGAGCACAACACCAAAAGACCTGATTGACTTCACTTGTCTTATACATTCCCTTAGTATCCTCTGCATTTCATATCATAGATCTCTTCATACTCTATACGAATCACCATCTTTTTCTCTTTTTTTGTTAATTTCAACAGATTTAGGGGGTACAAATTGAATTCCATTACATAGTGGTGAAGTCTAGGCTTTCATTTTTGTTTACATCTCTCTGCAGGTATACATCAAGGGTGTCATTTGCTGTTGTGTACACTATGTTATCCACAGGCTGCTTCAAATATCAAAGAAGATCAATAAAGACTAGCCAAATGAATTTTATAAAAATAAAAAATTTAAAGTATGCATTTGTATTTTTATAATTGATGGACTTTCTTGTTAATTCACGTTAGAAGCATGTACAAAACAGAATTCATGTCTGGTCATTGTGCTAAGACTTGGGATACAAAGATAAATAATTTGCTTTCCCAGCTCAAATAAATTTTCTTAATAATTTAAGGAGTAATATTATTTTCAATGCATTAGGTAATATAAAGACATAGGCATGCACATGGTAAATAGTATTTGAGAGAGAAGTGCCATGAAAACTATTTAGAAAAGTAATTCTATGTCACCACTGACAGTTGCGGGACTAGGAGAAAAAAGTCTAGCTTAAAAGCTTGTTGCTATTATATAATCCAGCCCAGAAAAAAATTATGGTTGAAATAAAGTAATGATGATGGAGATGGAGAGAATTGGTTAGATTAAACAGGAAAAAACACAGAAATTGGAGAGCGAGTCCATACAAGAGGAAAAGGAAAATGGGAATCAAAGGTGACTTATAGTTCTTAGCTTTGGAAAAGTGACTGGATAATTTGCAGTATTATTTGACAGAATCACGATCTTGAAGAAGAAATAATTCTTTGAGCAAAGTATGAATTCCATTATGACAAGTTAATGTTGAAGTGCCTACATGTTATTCAACTGGTGATAAATTCCTGCTAGATTCTTTATTGTCCTTCATTCAACAAGCACTTATTGATCTAGTGTTTAATAGTCACTAGTCTAGAAAATGAGAAAAATGATAATGATGCACATTTTTTGCTTTCCAAGAATATTCCATGTAGACAGAAACACAAACACATGAATGTCACACATTGGGTTAAATGCACCGAGAGAAATATATTTTAAAAATGGGTTTCTGTGCCAAGTCGAACTGAACATGTGGAAGGGAGTGAGAGTTCAAAAAGATGGTAAGGAGGAGATGGCATGCAAACAGAATTCTGGAAGACGAATAATACACGGAATAAAAAAACATCAAAAGCAACCCAAATCAATGCAGAAGGAGATATTTCTCAATAAATGTTATTTGAATATGTACCTTTTGGGATAAAAATATTTTCAGCACACAAGTTACATAAAATACTTTTCAAATTCATTGAATTATTGAATCTAAAAAGAGTAAACTAAATAATCCAAGAAATAATATGGAGTACTTCTGTTGTGTCTAGATGAAAATTGGGTTTTCATTATGTAATCGATATTCCAAATCACAAAAAGGGATAATAAATAGATTTGACTATTTAAACAATAAAAAGAAACTTCTGAACATGAAATAATATGAAAATGGATATAATACTATAGTCTATATTTTAAGTTGCATAATATGTAAATACTCATGACAAATGTGTCTTGTCACATTTTATGTTTGCTGAAAGAAAAAACAATTTAAAAATCAATAAATAAAAGATGAGTAATAGGCATTTATTCAGCCTAACATTTATTAAATTAAAACATATTTATGAAGACCATATGAAAAGTCTGCTGCATGCTTATTACTTGGATGAATGGTCAAATTTCAATACTGAACAAGACACATTCTGCCTGCTTAGATATTGTTTTTAATCTGCTGGGAATACCAACAAAAAACTAAATAAGGAATAAAGCATCTATATGGCACAAATCTATATATTTGTGCAATTATATTTAGTCCTACTGTGATATAATTATATTTTGTCACACTGTTTATTCATGAAAGAATAGAATTTCTACCAAAATTGTGATATTTCTCTAAAGTGGTCATGGGGAATGACTACAGGGTCATAGAAATAACAAAGCTTGAAGTTTACATTTTGTAAGGAAGTGAACCAAGATTAGAAGAGAAAGGGAATTGAAAAAGCAGGAATGGGTTTGGTTATACCGGTCTGGGTGCTTTGGTGAAGTGTGATAATGTTTAGGTTGAAGCTAAGAAATGACATTAGAAGTGCAAAAACAGGTTTTATTCACAGTGTAAAATACCAGAACCGAAGTTATTTCATGTGTAGTACTTCTGGGCAATGACCTATCACCTAGTGTGGCCCCAGGTCTGAAAGGAACACTAAAGTCAGACGGAAGTGAAGGTAGTTAAATTGCCACAGGACACTAAATTTAATTTTTATTTTAATCAAATGTGGGTAAAAACAACCATCATTGGTTAAATATGAGTATATCTTAGTTTAGCTGATTTAAAATCTTTCTAGGCCGGGCGCGGCTGCTCACGCCTATAATCCTAGCTCTCTGGGAGGCCGAGGTGGGCGGATCGTTTGAGCTCAGGAGTTCGAGACCAGCCTGAGCAAGAGCAAGACCCGGTCTCTACTAAAATTAGAAAGAAATTAATTGGACAACTAAAAATATATAGAAAAAAAAAATTAGCCGGGCATGGTGGCGCATGCCTGTAGTCCCAGCTACTCGGGAGGCTGAGGCAGGAAGATCGCTTGAGCCCAAGAGTTTGAGGTTGCTGTGAGCTAGGATGACGCCACGGCACTCTAGCCACGGCAACACAGTGAGACTTTGTCTCAAAAAAAAAAAAAAAATCTTTCTAGTCAAGCTGTTTCTAAATTTAACTTTATCCAGAGTTAAATCAAAAGCTCCTATTGTTTTTTTCCTTCTTTTAGTAACTTTAATAGATGTTACTTCAAAAAATAAGTTGTAAACCAAATTGCACACTGTAGATGTTAAAACCAAAAATAAAGAATTTAAGTGAAAATAGAATCTATTTGCTAGTAGAGCAGTCATGCCTCATTAACTAAAACTAAATTATATTCTTCCATTTATCTACTATGAAGTAATCTTATCTCTTTGCAAAATCTAATACTTCTATTTAATTGATTGTAGAAGAAGGAAGTGATAGCATTAAAAAGAAAGGCATTTCCTCGACTAAAACTATTGCTTTGCTACTTTAACTGTAATGATAGAAGGAGTTACTAAAGGGTGTTACAGTCTTTTTAAAAATAGCAAATATCTGCTTTTTCTTATAAAAATCCCCCCTTTATGGTGGCTAAAAGCTGTTCTCCAAAATTTACCTTATTAAATAAATATTGTAAAATTTGAATTGCACCAGAAATTATTTTCACAAAAATATTTGAATATATAAACATATTTCTTAGGGACGTAGTTTTCAGATGAAGGGACCCATAAAGGACCTGTAGTTGTTCTCATTTAATTTAAGGTAAAATAAACAAAGTGTTCTTAAATTTTTAAAAATATTTTTCCTTAATATTTTTGGCAAAAATGTCCTTGAATGACAGGTCTTAATTCAGCATGTTTCAAATTTGATTTTAAACTTAATCATGCAATATGTCAAAAGGAGCAACATGAGTGAGGAAAGAATGAATAGAAAGTAATATCATGCAACCCCTGATCCAACTGCCTAATTTAGAAATATATAAAAATTATTTATTTATTAAATATAAGTTTAAGAAATATCATACAAGACATTTTCTGTGTGTTATTTCCCATTTTTTAGCCTGTTTTCTTTTACCTAAAGTGCAAACACTATCAGATTTTTTTAAACATGAACTTGCTGTCTTTTATATTATAAACAGTTAGCAATCCTATATATATATCACTTAACTTATTTGTTTGGGAGCATTATAAATATGGTGTCATATTCAAATGTATTTTTCTATGACTCACTTCTAAAAGTTGGCATTATTTTTAGTTACTGTATTTTATTTCATTGTGACTGTGACTTTTAAAATCTATTTTCCTATTGATGGTCCTTTGAGTTGTTTTAGACATTTATTTTAAAGAATAATACTGTAATAACCTCTTTTGGAAAACGACCCCTGGTAATAATGTGACAGAATTTCCTCAGGATATATAAAGTAATGATTGAATATTCTGCCTGTATTTTATACATGTATGACCTTTTTAAAATAAAATAAATTATTTTTTAAAGTGGTTGTACCAATCCACATTTACTCTAGGATTAACAAGAGTTATGATGGTACTACATCTTCAACAAAAATTGGTTTTCCAAGATCATACATTTTTGCTAGTCTGGTATATAGTAAAATGAGTAATTATGACTTAGTTTTACATTTTTCTAATTAATAACAATATTGAGCATCTGTTGTATATTTCTTATCATTTATGTTTTACCATCAATTTTATATTTATATTTATATATTATATTCAATAAGATGTTATATATTAATTTTATGTATTATATTCAATAAGATGTTATATATTAATTTTATATATTATATATGTTTATATCTATAGTAGTGCTATGTAACGACAGATGCTAATATATACACATTATAATATACTATGTGTATCATATATACATTTATATGTAGGTATATATATGTAATATATGTCTTATTGAATTATTCATCTCTCATATTGCTATATTGATATTTGAAGTGTTTTATACTTGAAATATACTAATTATTTGTCATTTATATATATGCTTAATATTATCTCTCAGTTCATGGCTTTCTTTTTTTCTTTATGATTTTTTTTATGAAGTGACACTATTAGTTTTGATGTATTGGAAATTTTCAATGTAATCTTTTTACATTGTTTTTCAAAATTTATTCAAGAAAAATTTATCTACCTTGAGAATATATATAAATGTCTGTTTAAGAATAGTTTTATCTAGCACTCAGGGAGGCTGACGTGGGAGGATTGTGTGATATCAGGTGTTCCAGACCAGCCTGAGCAAGAGTGAGACCCCATCTCTTCTAAAAATAGAAAAAATTAGCCAAGCCTGGTAGTACATGCCTGTAGTCCCAGCTACTCAGGAGGCTGAGGCAGGAGGATCACTTGAGCCCAGAAGTTTGAGGTTGCTGTGAGCTAGGGTGACACCATGGTACTCTAGCCTGGGAAACAAAGTGAGCCTCTGTCTCCCCACCTCCCAAAAAGCATAGTTTTAGAATTAAAGAAAAGTTGTGAAAATAGTAGATACAGTTCCCATATACACCACAAATAATTCCCATTATTAATATCATTCATTTTATGGTACATATGTCATAATTAATAAATATTGATGCATTATTAACTAAAGTTTATAAATCATTCACATTCCCTTTGCTTTTACTTAATGTTCTTGTTCTATTCTGAAATCCTATCAGAGATAACAATACATTTAATAATATAATTTAAGCTCTTCTTGACTGTGACAGATCCTCATAGTTTTCTCATTTTAATAACCTTCATGGAGCTGAGGAACATTGGTTAAGTATTTTGTAGAATCTCCCTGAACTGATACTTGCATGATAATTTCCTCATGATTATATAAGGGTTATCAGTATTTGGAAGGAAGAGTACAGTGGTAAAATGCTATTTTCAAAACATCATATCAAGTGTGATTATTCATGTGATTTATGGCTGTTGGTATTAACCTTGATAATCTGGCTGAGGCAGTATTTATCATGTTTCTCCACCATAAAGTTAGTCTTTAACCCCTTTTAACCCTATTTCTATACTAGGCCCTTTGGAATGAAAATATTATGTGTGATCCACTCCTAAGGAGAGGGAAGTTATTCTGAACCTCTTTGAGGGTGAAGTATTTATATCTGTTACTTGCAGTTCTTCTGCATTGGAGATTTGTTACTTTTCCACAATTATTTATTTTTCCTTCATTTATGTTAATATGGACTCATAAACATTTCTTTCATTATCAGGATATAATACAATGTTACTTTATTTTCTTGCTTACATTGTTCCAGAGGAGGACACTGGGAGCTCTTTGGTTGACACACGTGTTCCCTTGACACACCTCCTCTTGGCATAGAGGGTGCGTGTGTGCATGTGTGTGTGCGCGTGTGTGTGAAGTGTCATTTATGATGTAAATGTTTTACTAAAAACATCTTCTTAAGTGCTTTGGTTATTTGCTTTCCAGGTAAGTTGATCTTGTTTTTGTTTTACTATTTAAAACTATATTGTAATGTCAAAAATTAGTATTCTGAGTGTCACAGATATTCAGATTAGAATTCCTAAATTGTCTCTCTCTAGAGAAGGGGAAGGGGAGTATGACGCAATATGGCGTTTGCCGATCCGCTTGGGTCTGTGGGGGCAAGAGGTGCCCTGAGGGAGTTGGGAGCTCACAGTCTGAGTACCCCTCTGTCTGCTGTAGGGCCCCAAAAGGAAAGGTCCTGTTCCCTGCACATGCCTCTGGGTGGTGGCTAAATTGTCTCTCTCGGCGGCCGCGGTAGGGAAGGGAAAGGGGAGAATGACGCAATATGGCGCCTGCCCGTGGGCTCGGGTCTGCGGCCTGGAGTTGCCCTGAGGGAGCTGGGAGCCTGGGACCGTGTCCTCAAGAGGCCCACTGCTCACTGGCAGCAGCCGTCTCTGGGCTGGTGTTAGCAGGTCTCTCCAACCCCTTGGCAGCCCACCGGCAGTCCGAAATGCAAGGGAGGGGAAATTTAACTGCTCCACCTACCATTGTCGCTGGTCTTTGAGCCTCTCTGGGGGCCTTTCTCCTTCCAGTTCTCCTCCGCAACTTCTTCCCTGGAGAAGTTGGAGTTTCCTGTAGTTTCAGGTTTCCTTGCTTCCCACCCTCATCCATCTATGTTTGTCTGCCTGTTTATTTTTTTTCACTTTCTTCTAAAATCTATCTTTCTTGCGGAGACACTCTGCTGGCGTTTTTTCTCGTCCGCCATCTTGCAATTGCATTGAAATTTGAAGATCAGCTTTGAGAGATTTGACATCTAAGTTATAAAGCGCCGATTATCTCTAAACATACATATTTATTTATTTAGGACTTAATCGTGTCTTGCAATAAAATTGTAAAATGTCTTTATAAATGGCTTGTTCATCTTTTGCTAGTTGCATTTCTAGGTAGCTAATATTTTTGTGGAAATTACAAATGCTTTCTGTTTTAAATTCTGTTTTATTTCTGTTGCTAATGTATGTCAGGAAATACAGGAGAGGGAGATTGATTCCTGCACAACTGTGTGAGAAGCTCTGCTGAACTGCTTCCCAGTGAAACTGGTGAAAACTATAAAAAAAAAAAATTAAAGTCACTGAAAATTTTCCTAAGGCAAACAGCAAAAGAAGAAACATATAATCAAGAAAATCTACAAAAATTCAATTAAAAATTTGAGAGTCTGTGGTATTTGAACCAAGACCTCTCACTATCTTCCTCTAATCTAGTCAAATTTTACTTCCTTTGAAATAATAATTTCTGATGTTAGTGTTTGATATTTGTTTTGATCCCAGTAGATGTTATCCTAGCAGCCTTGTGCAGCTCTTCTCTCCTGCAAACTAGCTTGCCTGAAATTCAGTCTATATCTTGAATCTGCTCCCAATTCTCTTTCATCAAAACCTCTGGTGTTCCTAAGCACCCTTAGGCTTGACTTTCTCTATCCTCTGTTTCACATGAAGTCCAATCTTTGGGAAGAGATTAGGTGGTATATGTTTTATGCTCTGCTTCTCTCTCCCAGCAAAATCTGTGAGCTGATGCTCTGGATCAGTGGGTGCACACAATGGCAAGTTTTTCTCCCAGTGAAAGACTGAAACCCCTGTTCTAAGGAGCTAATCACTCAGTGGACAGTAGGGCAGCGTTCTGAGGACCTCTCAGCATGCCTCTTCTGGTGTGGAACCACCGCCTTTGATCCAAGGCAAGGGTGATCATGACTAAAAGTACGTTGGTAGGAGATAGAGTGCAAATCATTCGTGTCCACTAGAACCAATTTAACTGCTCAGTATCCAAATCATACTATAATCCAATCTTGAAACAAATACAACATCATCGTGCATATGATGTAAATCTTGTAAATCTGTCCAAAAAGAGAGGCTAAAGTCATTCTCCCTGTCTGATTCTTCTTCTCCACATTACATTCTAAACTTAAAATACTGAAAGGCTCTGTATCTCATGGGGACTTGATATTCCATGATCAGGAGTTAATTCTCTGCTTGGACCCAATAACATGCCAAAACATGAACTTTTAATTTTCTTCCTTTACCAAAGAGATTGGAGCCTTATTTGTATATTATTTGCCTTTCATTGAGGTTCTCCGTAGAACTAAACTCTGCCATTTTTCCAGCAATGTGATACTGCTTTGGGGTTACCAATTATATGGCAGTGGCTATTGCCGGAATTTCACTTCGCTCTTTCTACAGTATTACCTCTCATTCTACAGTTAACAAAACTAATGCAAGAATGCTTCCTGTGTCTGTAAGTGTCCATGCCCACAGCAAATTCAAAACTAGAGAAATAATCACAATGGACCACTTATGAATCACTTATGGACACTCTGGGCTCATGAGAGGGGATTCAAGTTAAAATTCCTTTTTATCACCTGGACCACATAAACTTCCAAATATGACTACTAAATCAGAGGGTTGTTTTCATTCTCTAGTAAATATTGCCATTTCAGAGCCAGTGCTCAGTAATCCTATAATCCCCCTAAAGTCTTGGTATTTCTCTATTCTCAGTGCATGGGTACAGGTTAAATAGTTTCCACTCCCTTTGGGAAAAACTAGCACATAAATGTGGCAGTTTCACAGGTTGATAGCTCCCCCTTCATTTAAGAGGTAGTAGGGTTATGAACTAGCCCCAGTAAGGAAATGGGACATGTGCTAGAACTCTCTTTTCTAAAATTTTAAACCTTAAAATTAAAATTAATTTTAAATTTACTTAAATCAAATGTCCTTTTTTACCAGACAGTGCTATCAAATTTATAATTTTAATAGCAAGAAGAAATTTAATTGGCTGCCTATACTATTCAAACCTTAAGACGCTTATATTAAAATTAACAGCTCCATATAATTCTAGCCTTTCCGCCCCTGTTACAATTAACCAAGTCTGTCCAATTTTCTGTTATTTAATTACTGCCACTTCCACTCCAGTATCCAATCAACCTTTTTGATGTTAGGGAATCCATTTAAGTAGCTGTTTCTTCACTTTTACTCCCAACTTATAGAGTACAGTCACTAACTACTTTGACTTTCAGTGTGTCCCCAATGCGTTCATGAAGGTTGTGTGTCATGAATCATTTCTGGCAATACAAATACATCACATACATTAAATATATTCCAACATTAGGAAGAAAGCCTAAGGATTTCTTTCTCTCGGTTAAACACAGGAAATCTAGTATCTCAACTTCATTTAGAGACATCATTGTGTCTACATTTCAGAGAACCAGTTTCTTAAACAGGTAAAATACTCCTCCCTTTGAATGAGAATTCAGAATCTCTGATGATTACTCTTGATTATTTCATCCTGATACAAAATTATTACTGCTTCTTCTCTACACCAGCACACTTATAATGTATTCTCACAGGTATTTCCAATAGTCTTATTCTATCAATGAGAAAACTTGTGCATCTTTTGTTTAGTAACACTCCTCTTTCTAACTCAGAAACTGTAATTGCCTCCCTGGATCAAGCTGTGATTGGTTATGTATGGGTGCAGAAGATATGAAGGCAAGTAGAAGGATTATGAGTATGGAAGCAAAGAGCAGAATTAACAGAGAGGAAGGACATGAATTGCCATCATTTTAGTAACACTAAAATATTCAAAAATCGGGAAAGAAGTCAAAGAGAATCTATTGTTCTAAGAATATTTTTACATTAAGATAATAATTTACATACCCTAGAATTCACCCTTTTGGCAAGAATTCTGTGACTCTTGACACATGCACACATCACATAAAAACCACTCTAGTAAAGGTAATTGGCATTTCTGTCATAAAATTTCCTCATGTTTTTGGAATCTTCTGTTCCCCCACAGCCAGCCCCTGAAAACATGTGACATAATTTTTGTCTCTGTGGTTTTTCCTTTTCCAGAATATTCTTTGTATGGTATCATATAATATGTAGTCTTTGAGACTGGCTTTCATTTGCCATGATGCATTTTCAATTAATTGTTATTACATATATCTGTAGTTTGTTCTTTCTTATTGCTAAAGAGTTTTCTGTTTTGTGAGTGTTCCATAGTTTGTTTATACACTCAAGAGATGAAGGACATTGGGATTGTTTCTAGTTTTCGGTAATGTGAATAAAGTCTCTATAAACATACATGTATATATTTAGTATGAACCTAGGTTTTCATTTTTCTTAGGTCAATACATTTCTGGGTAGGATGATACGTATATGTTTATCATACTTAATGAGAATCTGCCAACTTATCTCCATAATGGCTGTACCAAAATATATTTTTTCAATAATGTATGACAGTTCCAGTTGCTCTACATCATTGCCATCAATTGGTATTAACTTTTTTGACCTATTCTAGTAAGAATGCAATGGTATCACATGTGGTTTTAATTTGCATTTTCCTACTGATTTATGAGGTTGAACATTTTCGATCTACATATCCCAGGTGCCATTTGTATTTCTTCTTTGAAAAAGTACTGAAAATATTTTGCCCATTTTTAATTGGACTGATTTCCTATTATTGAGTTTTTAGTGCTCTTTATATTTAATGGATATAAGTCCACTGTTAGATACATGATTTACAAATATTTATCCCATAGTGTGTTCTCTTTTTCTTCTGAATCATCTAAAATGAGTATTAACTGTAAGAATCTATCTCTACCCTACATGCATGAAACCAGAATCAGGTATTAGGATGGATAGAAGCAAATGGGAAAATTTGGAAAGCAAAATGTGTAAAGCTTGAAAGAGAATGATGCAGGTGGGAAAATATGGAGAGATACAGAGAGGCAAATGACTCCATTTCAATGACCATTAGATGCCAATTCTATATGCACCCAAATGCAATTAAATGAGAAAAAAAAAGAGACATTTGAACTGTCTTCCGGAATTCAAAGCTGTTTATGCTTGGCTTACAATAATGATTGTCATTTTGTTAACAAACTTCCTCTACATCCCTTTTAGATGCTATGATTAAAATTGAGGCATTATAAATTTGGCGACTATTCTCATGATGGTTTTAAAGTGGAGTAGCTTTAGCTGTCTGAAATCCAATATTAAATTGAAAGTGATTGAAGGCATGTAAAAATTTGGAGCATAATTAAAGGAGCCAGTATAAACTAGCCTAAATATAAGAAATACTCTCTGCAAAAACAGGATAACATACAGACAGATTTGATTGCAACAGATATGCTGGAGATGAGTAAGGCTTGGGAATACTTTAACCATAAAGCTAGCACAGAGTTCTGCATTTTGAGATTACCTAGATATTTCTTATAGAAAAGCTTTAGTTTTATACAAGATATCAGGACTAAAAATAACTTTTACTTCTCTGTTAATTCGAGCTTAACCACTAATGATATTTGCATATTAGCACAAATTGCTAAATATGTCAAAAAGTCATTTCCTTGAATTAGAGCTCCTTTTTTAATTTTATATTTCACTGCATTTTGCACTGAGTACATTTGTCTTAGATATTAAAGAAAACAGGTAGTAAAATCAATACACCTCAAGTACCAAGCTCTACTCTGTTGATTATGGCCACTTGTCCCTTCAGCATTCAGGAGTGTAGTGATCATGTGACTCATTTCTGGCCATTGAGAAATACATAGATCTTTTTAGTGGGAGTTTTGTTTTGCAGAAAGCGTTTTCTTTTTTTGTTTTTTCCTTTTTCATAAATGGGGCAGGCATAGATGGCCTTGCCCTCTTTTCTCTGTCCTTCTGTCTTGAAAATAAATGATTTTTTAAAGAGCAGAAGCAGTTGCCTTCTGAACAAAAACTAACAAGTGTGGTGAATAAAGCCATCACACTTTGAGAGAATACAGTAAGAGAAAAGGCTGGCATCTTTGATCTGTTGAATTGATAGAGGCTATATTTACTTCTAGACTTTGTGTTATGTGAAGAAAAATAACACTTGTGTTTTAAGCCATTGCAAGTTGGATTTTCTGTAACTTGAACGAGAACATAGTTTATCTTAACAAAAGTTGACTTACCAGATCTGCATATGTAAGTACTTATTTAAATCTTTAAAATTCTAAAATAAAATTCAAGCATGAATTTGCCTGTTTGAATCACTAGACACTCTCTTTCAGTAGGCAATGAATATGTACATGTTCAATATTTCTACCTTCCATTATGGATTCCCAGATATCAATGTGGGATGTATCTGCATGTAGGTTTCAAGAATTCTGCTGGAATGTTTTAGTCATTGCTCAGACTTGCATTATTGCTTTGTATATCAGTTATAAATTTATCATAAATTTTCTTATTTTTCTTGTTTAATTTAGTTAAATGTGTTAATTTTATAATATTAACATATAATGTAAGCATAGCACATAGAAACTGTACTTGGGATCAGAGTGAATGAGAAGGGACGGTGGAAGGCAGACTTGGCAGTGCCAAGAGGGTGAGGTGGCCCGTGGTTCCTGCAGGAGGTTGTGTTTGCCTTGTTTGGATAATTACACAGACTGTTAGAGGACTAAACTCTGCTACTCGGGGATAAGTATTAATAGGAACATTGCCCAGTTCCCCAAAACAGGGAGAGTTACTTGGCTACGGGGACCTTGTCTATGGGACTAGAATGATGAGGGGAACTTGTCCTTAACCCTACATTTGAAGCTTCCCAGTTTTAATAGATGTCAAAGCAACACATAATATTGAATCTAATTTCAAGACTTATACCATAAGGGCCAGCTACGTAATTTTCAAGACCCAGAGCAAAGTAAAATTTTGATGTTCCTGTATAAAAAGAAAAAAGACAAAACAAGAAAACAGTGACATTAAAAGCACAAATAAATCTTTCCTTCTGCAGCCTCTCTTTTGACTTATGGTGGAGTTTTTTGTTTGCTCTTTCATGTTTTAAGTGAAGAAAAATTTATATTTTAAATTATTAGAATGAATTTTGCTGTTCATCCTTATATTGTACAATGCCGGTTTTAAGTGGCAATATGACGGCATTTAACTTGTGTGTGGAATCAGCAACATTAAACAATTTGTATTTTGTGGCTCATCCTGAAGATGCCTCTAGCAGGCCAGAAGGGAAAAATCGGTCAGACTCCAGAAGGTTGGGAGAAGGAAGAAAGGCTCCCTGCAGCAAGAAGCTGGAAGAAAGAACTCTCCAGGCGTGAAGACAGTGTGAGGGCGCAGTCCCTCACAGGTGTATGGGGACGTTACCCTGTACTGTGGCATGTGCATTTCTGCCAGCTGCCAAATTGACGTTCCACACCCCAACCAAGGAAGGCATCTGGGGAATTGGGGGCTGGAGTTTCCTCACAGGCCTGCCGCCTCAACCCAGGGCAGATGGAAGACCGCCAAGGAACTTTAGACCTTTGCCCTGGGACGCAGCAGTTATCTGAATGGGGGTGGGCGAGAGGCTCACACCCACCGAGATGCCACTTGTGGATGGCGCTCGCCACATACATTCAATTTTATTAAAAATACAAAACAGAAATGCCTTCACAACATAGTACCACCAGCAGGATATTAAAGCTCCCATTGGTCTACATGTTCCCTGTCACTCGGTATTATCAAACATATTAATTTTTGTCTAATTGGTAGGTGTGCAATCTTTGTTGCTTTTTGTATTCACTTGATTACTAATGATGTTAGAACTGATGCTTACATTTTTTCTTAATCATTTAGATTTTTTCTGTTTCTATTTATGTCTTTTGCTTATTGACATGAAAGAGACATTTAAGTTTTCTGGTTAGAAACAAGGCATTTTTCCTCTCTTTAATGGCATTTTTAGCCACTGAAAATTCTGAACTTTAAAGAAAGAAGTTGAGTAAAAAAATAAATACTCCAGAGTTAATATATTAAAAGTATATTAGGACATTGTATGAGAGTCTATAGATTCTGTTTTGCAAAAGGACAGTGAGTAGTATCATCTGGTGACATGAGCTTGAAATCTGGAGTGTTTTAGGGGAAAGACAGAGCAATAGTCTGTAAATTATAATAAGCAGCAAAGAATACACCTATTCATCTCCAGACCAAGCGATTCGAAAAGAACTGTAGAGAAATTGCCACGACTTGACATACCAACAGTTTAGAGGCAACATCCTTTTAGAAGTGTCAGCTTTCAGTTAGGGCAAAAATGGAAGGAATAAAAACTTCCTTTGGAAAAAGAGGTTTACTGTTGATGAGATATGACATCCAGATAGGGGAGTGGAAAGTTTTCACATTTGGAGAGAAGTCGAACACGGGTTTATGGAGTGCTATGAGATCTATAAGACAGGAGAAGTTGAGATTTGAGAAAAAGACATTTTGCTGTGTTTGATATACAGAAAGGCATGGTGGGATTAGTCCTGGTTTCCTGAAATTATTTTGCTGAGACTTTGAGTATTAAGGTGCATTGTGAGGAAAGGGTCACATTTCCAACAGCAAGGAGAATGATATGACACCCCTCCTTTCCTCCTAAGAGCAGCGTGGAGGGCCGGGATGGGATCTGCGACCAGGGGAGCAAGATCCCAGGACCCCCTTCTTCATTCCTGTTGGGCTTGAATAAGAGAGTGATAAACTAGATCTTAAGAAGAATACCTTTATATAAAAGAACTGTGCATGGGGAGAAAATCCCAGTATTACAGTGGAGTATTTTCTATAAATGACTAAAGTGGAAAAGAAATAGGAAACACCTTCACATAAAATTTTGTTTACCAGATAGAAACAGTCTGGGCATCAATCCAAGAAACACTGCCTCGGGTTCAGATCATTTTGGAGGTGCAACCAGTCCAGATATCTTTCAACCAATAACCTTATGTCACTGTAAATCAAGCTAGTCTAGATGATTTCTCTTCTGCTGGTGTTTGGCAAGTGAAATAATGAACTGCAGGCATGAATCATTCTTTTCTGAGGATTAACAAAATGTGTAGTAGTATGTCTTGCTTTATGTCATCGTGAATCTGGAGTTCAATATGGGAAAAATTCAAAGAATCATACTTAAAATGCTTGTAATAATTTTAAAAGGTTTTCTTGTGTTTCAACAAAAATGTTGATAGAAATCTTTTTGAAAAAAAACTGTAACAGACACTAAGAACATGAATTTAACAAAATTCATGAAGATACAACCAAGTTATCTCTTTGGCCCTCCCTGACTTTCAGTGAAGGAGAAATATTTTAATATTATATAGATAGTTCATGTCATTTGGGGCAAACACAAAGGCAGTGCAAATCAGGAGGTTTTCTTGCCCCAGTTAGAATAAGCAGACTGCAAACGTGCAAGTCTGTGGTCTTAGAAAACGAGATGAGGTAAATATTAATTCCTGACATCAGATGGATAAGGGATGAGTTCAAAATCCTTATTCTGATGATTTTCTTCTTTTTCTTCCCTTTTTCCTCAAATGTCTCTTTACCTCCCTTTCTTGATTACACACACACACACACACACACACACACGCACAATCACTACTACAATTTCTCCCATCATTCCCAACACAGATGCTTTATATATTTGGATGCTAAGTTACATGAAGTCGTAGAAATCTGAATGACTAAGGGCATTTAACAACGCCTGTAAGATTCCAGACACAGAATTTCAGTTTTCCAAAATTACTCAGAAGGAAATTTGCTCTTAGTTTGTCTCTTTTTAAAGTTTGTGTAAAGTTCAAGTAGTTTTCTTTTAGGTTGTACTCTGTCAATGAGCCATGGATTCTTAATAAGAACCTATTGTATGTCAAACCAATGGTAAGTGACGGATACAGCTAATAGAGAAAGATTGTCCACAATATCGACACTCTTAGACAGGATCTAACCTGACTCATACTTTCTCTTTTTGAATCAAAGAGAATATTAACCACAAACCTTTATTTTATGAAAATAGAAAATAAAATTGCAAAACAACCCTCCGATAATCAAGATTATGATCAAGTATAAATATGAGGCCTGTTAAATTCTACCTATTTCCCTGTGAATATCATAGAATTTGCGTCTTTTAAGAAACCAGAAGCATCAACATTACTTACTCAAAATGTGTTTCAAGGAAACAATTGAATTATCTTTACTTGAGAGTTTGCTAGAAATGCAAT
Organism: Avahi laniger; assembly: GCA_963575035.1. Lineage (NCBI taxonomy): Eukaryota > Metazoa > Chordata > Mammalia > Primates > Indriidae > Avahi > Avahi laniger. The sequence goes on from CAUYSK010110589.1 coordinate 50,749, forward strand.
CTTGGGTTCCAACCTAGACCTACTGAATCAGGTTGAATTTTAATAAGATCACCAGGTGATTTGTTTTCACATTAAAGTTTGAGAAGAACTGACATTGAAGATATAGAAAAATACCCAAGTTACATTGGAGAAAAATGAATGGAGTATCTAAATATTTTCAAAGTATATCCAGAGTTCTTTGAATTTTTAATGAAAATGATCAATTGCTTTAATTCTGTCAAGATCGTATCTTTGAGAAGCTATGATCCTATTGATCTCATAGTATAAAATAATTTACAAAACTGTCTAAGGAAAATGTGACTCAATTTGTTCTTGTAACAGCTATACGCATGTTAATCATATTGCCTTCCTTCTTATGGACAGAAAACGACAATCAGGAAAAATTATCACTTCTTCACAATAAACAATAAACACTTGGAAGAAGACTATATTTGCCACCTCCTCAAAATCTTTTTTGTAGTAATAACTGATCATACTATATTCAAATGAACAACAATATTCAACACAATTTTTTAAATATTTAGTGTACAACTTGAAAAGCATCAATGTCCAGATAAAACATACAGAGTATGAAAAATTGGAAATAATTATTTTCATGGTCATACATAATAAATGATAATGTATACTCTTATAAAGTAGAAAATATTCATTTAATTTAGATTATGATCTACCAGGTAGAGAGAGTACTGAATTATATGTTCCACTGATGTGGAGAATAGTATCTATTTCTAATTACCAATTTTACTAAATAGATAATGAATATGCAGTGTAAATATGAATATAGTAATCATAGGCTCTAGTTATGATTCCAAAGGTCTATCTGTAATTATTATTTATATCATACCCTCCTTATTTATAATTACAAATCAATAATTTGTGAAAATTCCTGCTATGCCAAAGTAACAACTACCTAACATTTTATCATACCATTCTAAATACTTTGTGATGCTTAACTCAATACCACTGCCTAATTTTAAAAGAAGTGAACCTAGAAGTTGTCACCTAAATAAAGATGCCATGACGCTTTATATCATTTTCAAAATTTCACCCTAATATAGCTTTGCCACATAGAGAAAAATAAATAGTCATTTCTAAATTTAGGTGGTAATATAAACCAAAATTGAGGTTGGCAAGCTCATGGCAAAGAAGACTATTTGTCACAATAGTTGGTAAATATAGGAAAAACAATTGTCTGTGTTATTTAAAATAGCAACAAAAACAATAGCAGCAACAACAACCAAAACTAGCAGCATATGCAATAATTGCATGGATATCTTGATCTGTAATCTTTATTGACACCTTTGCTTTACATTCCCTTAAATAATGCCTGTGTCATAAGTCGATCCAACATTCTTAATTTTATACTTTTAAGACTTACATCTGATGATTGGTAAGAATTATAAATTGATATCTCATTTATATCCAAACTGTTTTAAATATAATTATTTGAAGAAATTTTATAAGTAAGCAAAGTACTTATAGTTGGAATTTTAAAATATTATCTTTTGATCAGGTGCCCTATATTCCAATTAGAATTGGCCCAGTGGTTTAGAACCAATAAAGCATTGAATTAGAGTTATATAATAGACATATCATGTTTTTCTAATATTTAACTTAAATGAGTTTATTATGGACATTTATATATTCATGTTTAAGCTTATGTTGTTGGAAGATGGAAAACGTAGTTTTTTTTAAAATCCTGTAGAATGCTATGTCTTTACAGATTAACTAAGCTTCAGTTTACAAATTTTTTTTTTTTTTTTTTTTTTATTTTTTATTTTTAATTTATTTCAGCATATTATGGGGGTACAGATGTTTCTGTTACATATGTTGCCCCTGCCCCCACCTCCCTCCCCAAGTCCGAGTTTGAAACATGTCCATCATTTGGTTGCAAATGTATAAAAACTACTTTCAGCATCATGTATCTTGGATTCTGTATACTTATTCTATAAGCTGTGTGAAGAGTGGATAATGAAAGCATTCTTCCATCCAACATTTAATGCAAAGTGAATTGAGCGCCTATTTTGTGCCAA